>JAVJIF010027534.1:0-88187 GCA_038442645.1 Agave tequilana
AGAGCTCCAGTACAGTCCTAACAAACTGGTATCTGAGCATCAAGTTCAATGGATCAAGTAAAGAGAAGGCTATGAGATTGAGGAAGAGAAGTCGAGTTAATCAGGTTGATATGGGTTTGCTCCCAAGCAGGGATGAATGATAGATTAATAACAAACAGAGGAGGGGTTCAAAAACGAAATCAAGTGATGAAAGATTACAGTTGCAGCAGGGAAAGCTTGCGAGAGAGAAAATATAATGCGAAAATAATAAATTTTGAAGTTGCAACGGGCTAGTTGTGACACACTGAGATCATCAAGAATTTGATGATACTGGAAAAGTTTCAGATCATCATTGACGTTGGTGATATGTTGAAATTTGAGGTCCATGGCTTCTTCCTTTAAAACCATGGAGGTAACTGTTGCGGGCGGGAGACTACAACCAATAGAGGATCCAATCGATCTCAATCACAGAAAGAACAATGAAACCAAACACGAAGAACAAACAATCGCAAAAAACAAGATCTAACGAGGTTCAGCCAACGTGCCTACGTCCTCGGGGCAATCAATGGGGAGATTTTGTATTAGGGAAATGATTACAATGGCTTTTGCCTCTTTCAGTACAAGAGAGCCCTAAGCCTTTCTATTTCGCAGGTTAGAAACCCTAGAACAGCCCAAATACTATTTATACTCGCTGCTCCGCAATTTGCAGAGCAGCAGATTTTTGCCCAAACCTGTCGATCGGTCGTCCGGACCGGTCGACCGATACACACTGAGAGGCTTAATCTCTCCAGGTCGGTCGACCGGGACGGTCGACCGATTTTTCCCCGTGACTTTGAGCTTCCTGTCGGTCGACCGGAACGGTCGACCGATTCTTCCCGTAAGCTGGCTCCTCTAGAGCGTTCGACCGGATCGGTCGACCGCCTGAACCCTGTGCACGTTGTGCACGTCGGTCGACCGGACCGGTCGACCGACCTCTGCCAGAACTGCTGCTGCTGCTGGTTTCTGCTGCTGTCTTCTTCGGCTTTTGTCGTCGACTTCCTCGGCGATCTTTGACAGCACATCACCTCCTCTAATAGTATCTCTCCTCCAACAATTCTCCACCTCGGTGAAGATTTTCAAATCTGAGCCGAATTCCGAATTCCGACTCGATAGTGGCTGCTGCCCAACCGGTTGCCTACGTACCCCTTGCCCAAGGGATCAAGCCGTCCGTAGTTCACTCCAATGAGCTTTCAGCGAGCTCAGTTCACCTGAAGGACATGGAGCAAGTCTTTGCAGTGTGCAAACTTCACTCCCGTCACCACCTTTGTAAGCATATCGGCCGGATTCTCCGAAGTATGAATCTTCAACAAGTTGATGTCACCTTCCTCCAGAATCTCCCGAACAAAGTGGTACCTGACATCAATATGCTTCGTCCTTGCGTGATAGACCTGGTTCCTTGCCAAGTAGATGGCACTCATGCTGTCACAGTTTATCTTCAATATATCCTGTTCCACGCCCAGATCATCAAGCAAACCCTGAAGCCAAATAGCCTCCTTCATGGCCTCTGTCAAAGCCATATACTCCGCCTCTGTAGTCGACAACGCAACTGTGGACTGAAGTGTGGAGCGCCAACTCACCGTGCATGTGAGAATGTGAAGACATATCCCGTAGTCGACCGGCGTTTGTCAAGGTCACCTGCATAGTCCGAATCCACATAGCCTATGCATTCTTGCTTCCCGGTGTTGTCCTTCTCAAATACAAGGCCTACATCAACAGTACCCTTGATGTATCTCAGGATCCACTTCACAGCTTCCCAATGACCCTGACCTGGATCATGCATATATCTGCTCACCATGGAGACTGCCTGTGATAGATCTGGCCTTGTACATACCATAGCATACATCAAGCTACCCACGGCATTGGCATATGGAACATGAGACATATGCTCACGTTCTTGAACACTCCTTGGAGACATCTTCGCTGACATCTTGAAGTGCGGCGCCATTGTGTACTAACAGTCTTAGTATCTTTCCCGATATTAAACCTCTGCAGTACCTTCTCCAGATAGCCCTTCTGAGTCAAGCTTATCCTGCCAGCATCCCTGTCCCTTGTGATCTCCATGCCCAATACTTTTCTTACTTCCCCCAGGTCCTTCATCTCGAACTCGGACGATAACGTCTTCTTCAGAGAATCAATAGCAGATCTTGACCTAGAGCAATCAGCATATCATCTACATAGAGCAGTAGATAGATATACTCCCCTGAAGGTAACTTGTTGTAGTACACCATGGATCGAAGTGGCTTCGTGTGTACTTCTTCTTCCTGATGAAGCTGTCAAATCGCTTGTATCACTGTCTAGGACTGCTTCAAACCGTACAGCGATTTCTTCAGCTTACATACCAACTCCTCTTTCCCTGCAGCTTTGTAACCTGTGGGCTGATTCATGTAGATCTCCTCCTCAAGATCGCCGTGGAGAAAGGCGGTCTTCACATCAAGTTGGTCAAGGTCCAACTCATCCTGCGCCACCAAAGCTATAGAATCCGAATAGACGAGTGCTTCACTACCGGGGAGAACACCTCGTTGTTCGATTTCTTCTCTCTGTGCATAGCCTTTAGCCACCAGCCTTGCCTTGTAGCGCACTTTATCTCCTTAGAGTGATCCCTGCTTCTTAGCAAATACCCACTTGCACCCTATGGCCCTCTTCCCCTTGGCAACTTGGTAAGTTCCCATGTGTTGTTCTTATAAAGAGATTGCATCTCTTCATCCATGGCCCCTTTCCATAACTCAGCTTCTGAACTGATTTCAGCTTCCCTGAAAGTAGATGGAATCGCCTCTTCAACAACTGGAAGTGCATGTGCAATAACCATATCGGTGGTGAGCCAGCCAGGTCTCCTAGCATTCCTTCTTGGTCTTTCAACTGCAGTGGGGTCTGGAACAGTACCCCTGACCTGTTCCTGATCCTCTTCAATAACTTCAGCATCTTCTTCTGCAACTTGATCACCTCCCTGTGTCACCTCGGGAATGATCCTCACTGATACTGAATCTTCTAGAGATGGTGGATTTGCATCACTCTCCACCTGCTGCAATAGCTCATTGGTCTTACTAGTCTCCACCTGCTGGGAGACTGTAGGCTTCATCATCGAGGCCTCATCAAATGTGACATCCCTGCTGACTATGAATTTGTTGTCCTGTTGGTTCCAGATCTTGAACCCTTGGTTCCTCGCTTGAAGCCAACAAATACCCCTTTCTTAGCTCTCGGATCCAATTTGTCTTCTTTGACATGATAGTAGGCTGGACATCCAAATACCCGGAGCATATCATAATCTTCAGCAGCTTTACCAGACCAAACTTCAAGAGGGGTCTTCCCCCCTATTGCAGATGACGGCAACCTATTGACGAGATGGCATGCATATCCCAAGCTTCAACCCAGAACTTCTTTGGCAATCCTGCATTGGACAACATACACCGAACCTTCTCTAGCAAGGTCCGGTTCATCCTCTCAGCCACCCTATTCTGTTGCGGAGTCTCTCTCACTGTGAAGTGCCTCTCTATGCCCTCATCAAGACATAGCTTTTGGAAGGGTCTGATATGTACTCTCCTCCATTATCAGAACGGAGAACCTTGACCTTCCTTCCCGTGCTTCTCTCCAAGTTAGCCTTCCACTTCACAAACAATTCTAGGACTTCATTCTTGTGTCGCATGGTGTACACCCAGCAGCGCCTAGAATAGTCATCGATGAACGACACAAAATAGTGGTTTCCCCCAATTGATGCAGTCTTGGTGGGTCCCCATACATCTGTATGAACATAATCAAGAATGCCTTCGGTGCAGTGTGAAGCTGTGCCAAACTTCACCTTCGTCTTCTTGGCCTATGATGCAATGTTCACACACAGATCCAGCTTGCAGGTCTCTGCACCCTTCAGCAGCCCCTTTCTTACAAGAGCTTGCAATGATTTCTCCCCTGCGTGTCCCAGCCTCATGTGCCACAGCCGGGTCGAGTCTTCCTTCTGACTGGTAGAAGCTGCCTCCTGCCCTGTCACTGTACTACCCTTCAAGTAATACAAATTGTTCCGCGGTCGGCCTTCACACCACCATTGAGCCCTTTGTCATTTTAAGACCCTTCTTAATAGACACACTGAGCCCCAATGATTCCAAAGCACCTACAGAGATCAAGTTCCTCTTCAGCTGAGGTACATATCTCACTTCTTTCAGCTCCCTCACCATCCCGTCAAGCATCCTGATCGGAATAGTGCCTACACCCTCCATGATGCATGGATGATCATCGCCCATGACGACCGAACATCCCTCCAACTTCTCAAGACTGGTAAACCAATCTCGATTAGGGCATACATGATATGTAGCACCTGTGTCCAGGATCACTCGTTTTCCCCCGAGTAGCCTACGACGGGAGCAGTCACTGAAAAGAGAGAACCCGAAGAATCTGAATCTGAACCCTCTGCCTGTGATTTACCACTTGCAGCCTTCTTCACTCTTGCTAGATTTGCCTCAGATTTTGATTCCTTCTTCTTCCCCTTGTACTTTGGACAGTCAACCTTCCAGTGCCCAATCTCTTTGCAGAATGCGCACTGATTTCTTTAAGATCCTTGAATCCCGGTCTGGACTTCGATCTTCCCCTGATCTCCTTTCCCTTTCTAGATGAACCTCTGCCTCTCACCTCCAATGCCTCCGCTGATGATCCTGACTGAGAAGGATGCCGCTCCTTCTTCCTTGTCTCATAACTCATCAATGCAGACGACACCTCATGGTAGTCCAAAGTCTGTCTACCATTGATAAATGTCATGGTGAATGTCTCATACTCCTCCGATGGGAGCGAGTTCAGGAGAATGACAGCCTTGTCTTCCTCTCTACCTTGACATCCACGTTTATCAGATCTGTAAGAAGCTTTGTAAACCAGTTTATGTGCTCATTTACTGTGCTCCCCCTCTTCATCCTGAACTGATACAACTTGCTCTTAAGCTGTAACCTCGATTCCACGCTCTTTGTCAGGTACTTCTTTTCTAGGGTTTCCCACAGTTTCTTTGCAGACGTCTCATGTTGCACAAGGTATTTGATATCCTGTGTCAAGCATGAACGAATCAAGCCACATGCCGATCTATTCATCTTTGCCCATTCCTCATCTGTTGTAGTGTTCTTCTTCCTCTCCAATAGGAGAGTATCCTCCAGATTAGATGCATTCAACGCATCCATCACCTCACACCTCCACATCCCAAAATTGTTAGTGCCATTGAACTTAACAACTTCGATTCTAGGGTGAGTATTCATTGTTCTAACAGATGCAACTTCCTCTGCCATTGAGATTCTTTCTTTGACCCTCTAACTATGCGGAAGATCAAATGACTTGAAAAATAGATCTATTATCGAGATAAAAATGTGATTTTTACCTCTCCCGTGAAACCCTAGTTCGAGTTTCTCACCAGATCTATTTCACCACCGATCCAAGAAACCCTCCTTGAGTCCTCCGGAGATCGACACACGATCCCTCGAACACCCAATACCTCAGATCCGAGATCGACACACGATCTCCCACCGGATCCGATCTCGAGGCCTCCGGATCTTCAGAAATCCCAAAGAGCAACCTGGATACTCACTTGTTGCGGGCGGGAGACAACAACCAATAGAGGATCCAATCGATCTCAATCACAGAAAGAACAATGAAACCAAACCACGAAGAACAAACAATCGCAAAAACAAGATCTAACGAGGTTCGGCCAACGTGCCTACGTCCTCGGGGCAATCAATGGGGAGATTTTGTATTAGGGAAGATGATTACAATGGCTTTTGCCTCTTTCAGTACAAGAGAGCCCTAAGCCTTTCTATTTCGCAGGTTAGAAACCCTAGAACAGCCCAAAATACTATTTATACTCGCTGCTCCCGCATTTGCGGAGCAGCAGATTTTTGCCCAAACCCGTCGATCGGTCGTCCGGACCGGTCGACCGATACACACTGAGAGGCTTAATCTCTCCAGGTCGGTCGACCGGGACGGTCGACCGATTTTTCCCGTGACTTTTGAGCTTCCTGTCGGTCGACCGGACGGTCGACCGATTCTTCCCTTAAGCTGGCTCCTCTAGAGCGGTCGACTGGATCGGTCGACCGCCTGAACCCTGTGCACGTTGTGCACGTCGGTCGACCGGACCGGTCGACCGACCTCTGCCAGAACTGCTGCTGCTGCTGGTTTCTGCTGCTGTCTTCTTCGGCTTTTGTCGTCGACTTCCTCGGCGATCTTTGACAGCACATCACCTCCTCTAATAGTATCTCTCCTCCAACAGTAACTACTTATTGATCATGGTTGTTCAACAGTAGAATCTGAGAGCCTCTGTTGTAGTTGAACTTACTTGAGATTCTCCTTCATGCTTCATGAAAATTGCATGGTGTCTCCATTTGTGAACCTTTGTGATGCTTTGGCCACACACTATCAATCAATCTTGTTTGAGAAAAAAGTCGAGCCTTTGTTTTGTAGTTTTCATCTAATCGACAGTCTTACGTTCTTAGGGAACTAAATTCAACAGAAAATTAAACATATAGCATACAACTAAAATATAAACAGTTGAATATCATTCTATTGTGGTGTGGTCAGAAGTGAGTAACGTAAATAGCAGTCCGCGAAAGTTGAGGAGGAAAAAGGACAGGGAGCTCCGCTTACCTGGCATCATTGATGACGAGGCAGAGCTTCTCGCTGGCGAAGGCCTCGCGGTTAGCGGTCAGATACTTCCTGCAAAAGTCCACCACCTCCTGCCAATACCCACACGGACACGTGGCATCAGATGAAGCTCTTGTGTGACACTTCATATAATAAACATTCACCAGTATACAGAACACCCCATTTTGCACCCACTATCAAGGAAATTGCTTTCCACTCATGTAAGAGGCTGTTTGGTTTAATGTAGTTGGAGTTACGTTGAAATTTCGACTATATGTAGTTGTTATTTATGTAGTTAGTATGCCAAGTTATGTGTTTGGCTTGATAACCAACAATTGTACTTCCAACTACAGAAAATAAAGACCATTGTTTGGTTTAATGCTGATGTGGCATCTTCGTTTATTATGACTCAGCTCCTGTATAGTTGGAACTGTAATCAATTTAGTCGTAGTTCTAACTACAGCAAAAAAATTTAAAATCGTAGCTCCAACTACTGTAGTTAGAACTAATGTTGTTCTAATAACATCAAAGCAAATAATTGAGTTATTATTTCTTATAGTTAGAACTGCATGTAGCTACAGTCATCCAAATAGCCTCTAATTATTGTATATCAAATGTGGTGAGCAGGAAATGTATTTACTTGTTACATAGTGTTAAAAGGGAAAAAATCAGCAACCAAAAGAAAAAAAATAAGGATTAAGAGCAGATATATTTTGTGCTTCACATGGAATTCATAAGCTACCAATATACTTGGCTACATATCAAGACAAAGGGTAAAGGCAAGAGATTAGAGCATCCAAAACTAATTTTCCATCAGCCATTGACTCTAAAATATGAAAGAAGAAAAATTAGAGTTTGAATAATTCCATTTTGTATCCAAATTGAATACAAAATTTATAAATATTTATGGGAAAAAAAAAAAAAAAAACTAAAGTTAATGATTTACAAACTACAGTCTACAAATCTATAACTACAACTTGAGATAAATCTAAGCCTCTGAGAATTGCACTTAAGATTAAAGAATAAAAGACCCAAACAATATACATTGCAAATATTTATTCACAGCATATTCAAATGTTTAAAATGATCTCCAATCATGTGGAAATTATAATCCCAATTCTTAGTATTAATATTATCAAAATATACACAACACATATGTGTAAAAATTAATTGAACCCCCCTTAATTTTCATATGTTGAATGAATACTTAACCTCATCAATGTCGCACATGACCACGCGCTCGATAGTGTTGTGCTTGAGTCCTTCTCTTGCAGCTGACCCCTCCCCACCTCCCATAATGAATACTGTCCTCGGGCTGCAAAATTGAAGGGGAAAAAAATTTAATTAACTGGCTCGAATTTACCATTTTTTTCAGTTAAGAGACTGTTTGGCTGTTGGAAAAACAGATCCACGAAACGCGTAGGGCTCATGGTGTCAGATTTTGAGCATTTTCGAAACATGACACTCAGAAATCTGACATTTGCACTGTTCATGGTAATTTGTTGAGTTGGAAGCGGGGTCCCCCCATCAGTTTTTCACAACAAAAAAACTGCCGTAGGGGAAGGAAAACGCGGTAGGACTCACATTGTTGGGGGGACAAAAACACAATTTTTCGCCCACTTTCGGGCAAACAAACAACCCCCGAGATGAAAAGACTAGAGAAAGTTAAAAGACCAAATAACAAAATAAAAATAAAAAAATATTAAATATCTATAATTCATAAATAGTTAATAAGTTTCCATAAGTGGCTTTAACTTATCTTCTGCATTAATTAACTTTCTTATATCAAGATGGTACATCCACCCATGAAATATAGATGGCAAGAGCATTTTAGGTTAGTTATTATGATCTATAATTTTTAAAGAAAAAAAGGGTCATGAACCTCACAGACCATCTTTAACTCAACTCTTTGTTTCCGTTCACCTCAGTGGCTTATGATTTACAACCATATGGTTTGAAATATAACAATCATTGATTACTTTTATTATTATACAAATATTCTTTCAATTTTAATTTCATAGATCGAATTTAAAAATAGCTAAAAGAAAATTCGGAGTGTAGTCCGGAAAAGGAAGCACATCACCTTTTTAGAGAGGTAAAAGAGAAAATTGAACAAATTCTCAAGTTTTTAATTTTTCTTTTTTCTTACTCTACTTAGATAGAGAGAGACACATAAGCGAAGAGATTTTACCGTTGTACTACAAACACTCGTAACTCTTTAACATAAATTTACTCTCTTCTTTTTTTGAGAATTAGCCATAATAAACTAATTTTACGGTACCTCATTGGTGGAGAGAGGGGCAAGGGTCATTATCATCCCCCCCCCCACCCCGCGCTTCGGCACGTGCGCGCACACTCCAGGATTTGTTCAATACGTGTGAACCACACACACATACTGTAAGATAACCAATCTCGTGTTGTCACATGAATAAAATATCGGATTTCAGGTACAAAACTTTATAGTCTTTATACCTCTTGTAATATTCTAAGAAGACAATTTCACGTGTCAACACGAAATGATCTTTTTATAATACGTGTACGTGACTCTCACCGGTAAACCGAACCCCCACATCCCACTTCGAATATCATGACGTTGAAAACCACATCATGAGGCTTATTTGTGCTGTGATGACATCCAACACATCTAGGTGCACGCCTCACTTTTGGATCATGGACTATGGGACCAGATCCTGAAATTTTGTGATATGATGGCCGTAGTATGTATATAATTATAAATAATCTAAAAAAAACTATTAATAGAAGATCTTATACCAAAAGATTGCAGAGAAATCTAAAATTATGCCAACGTAATCTAGAAAATG
Organism: Agave tequilana; assembly: GCA_038442645.1. Classification (NCBI taxonomy): domain Eukaryota; kingdom Viridiplantae; phylum Streptophyta; class Magnoliopsida; order Asparagales; family Asparagaceae; genus Agave; species Agave tequilana. Next base: position 9,438 of record JAVJIF010027534.1, read on the forward strand.
TAAGTAAATAAAGAAGAAGAAAAAAAGACTTACTTTGGGTGGCAAAGGAGGGCAGGATGGATCAAGCATTCATGGTAAATGAACTCATCTGACTCAGCACTCTGCATCTTCCCATCAATCACCAAAGCCTGCAACATGCAAAAATCATCAAAATTACTCCTTTAAAAAATAAATAAATTACTGTCAAGCCCATTAATTAATATAATAATTTATAGAGAAAGAAAAAAAAAAATACACCAACCTTTCCAAATGCTTAGTGTCCAAAAGAGCTATGTCCTGATACTTGCTAGTCCCTTTATGAAGAACACTACCACAAGTAGAAAAATAAAGAAAATTAGATTTTTTTTTTCCTTCTTTTTATTTTGACATGCAAAGTCTAAAAGAAACCTTGATCATCACCTGTTCAAAGCAAAGTACCACTTGAGATCGTCGTTGATCTCCTCCTCGTACCAGTTGCACCGCTCCGTCTCCTCCTCGGCCTTGCTCATCGCGGCGCCATTGAACACCTCCACAGCCTCACCCATCCTTGTTCAAAAGAGAGAACCTTAGAGAAGAGAGAGAGAGAGCAAGCAAAGAGAACAAGAGAGAGAATGGGTGGAGGTAGAGAGAGAATACAGACCACGGTGAGACAACGGAGAGAGATGGTATATATAGAGACCAGAGAGATGGACAAAAGCTGGTAGAGAAAAGGCCAAAGGCGAGAGAGAGAGACTAGAGAAGCGAGGGGAGGTGTATTTTGCTTGCAATACCAAAAATACAAATAACAAATATTTGATTAAAAAATTTATAAACAGTGAAGAGAATATGCAATGCATTTTGAGGGGAGTAATTAAATTCTTAAATGTATTGATTAATTGCAATTAGAGGGAGGAGATTAGTAGTGTGGTGGGGAGGTGGTCGGCGTGCTAGATGGTGGGGGCCGCATTGCCACGCGTTATCCAACGGCCTCATCCTTACTATTTGACGTGGCACTGTGGGGGCGGGCCCCACACGAGGGAACCGGGTGTAACGGCCCCCGCTTGCTGGACCCACCATGGTAACGTCACAAGGGTGGTTCGGTTTGGTTTTTTCCCCCCTCTTGGTCTGGCCTAAGTTAATAGTAAAGGGCCAAGACCGCTAATTAACTCCACTAAAAATAAGGGAGATCTCAAGTTCAAGATTAAATTTCTGTGACCAGTGCAACCAAAGAGAAGGCAGAAGATAATGATATAGACAGAGTAGAGACAATCATTTCGTCAGTCATGCATTCTGATGATATTGTTCTAATCGATGAGATGAGAGCTGGGGTAAATGTCAAATTGGGATTATGGAGGCAAAATCTAAAATCTCGAGGTTTTAGATTAAGTAGGTCAAAATAGAGTATATGGAACACAAATTCAGTAAATAGAGAATCTGAAATTATAGTATTGTGACACTAAACGGGCAAGAGATACCGATGAGCAGTCGGTTTAAGTACTTAGGTGCTATTATTCAAAAGAATATGGAGATCAATAGTGATGTCAAGCATAAGATCTAAGCTGGTTGGTTGAAATGGAGGAGCGCAACAGAAGTGTTCGCGACCGTAGCAACTCGTTATGGCCGAAGTGAAAGTTTTATCGAAATGCTATTAGGCCAGTTTTTTTATATGACATGGAATGTTGAGCTATAAAGAGATAGCATGCCCCGAAAATGAGTATAGAAGAGATGCGCATGCTTCGTTGGATGTGTGATAAAATAAGGAGAGATAATGTGAGAAGTGAGGATATTCAAGATAGGCGTAGCCCCTATAAAAGATCAGAAGATGAGAGAAAATCGCTTATGATAATTTGGTCATATGCGACGTAAACTCACAGATGTGCATGCCCAGCGAGTAGAGCTTATCAACTTAGAACAAGTTAAAAGAGCAAAGGGAGGTTGAAGAAAACATAGATGGAGGTGATACAATAAGATATAGAGATTAAAGATCTTTAATGAAGGCATATTACTCGATAGGAATGAGTGGAGAAAGTTGATCTATATGCCCGACCCGACGTAATTCTCTTTTGGTTCATGTAGCCTACCCCAAATATTTGGGACATGGCTTAGTTGTTGTTGTCGTATGCATTCTGATTATATATTAAGAATATAACACGAACTAATTAACTCTTTTCATATGTATAAAATGATAAGGTATAAGAGTAAAACGATTAAAAGATCATATAAATATTTCTATTTTTGAGAGAAAGATTGGTGTAAAGAACAGTAATTCTTATCTTATCCGGTGTTAGCATAACAATTTATGTGTTTCACTAAACCTCATAACACTTTTTAAAAATGTATAACACTTGTTAGCACTTATGATATGTAGGGAGAGAGAGGAGATGAAAGCGTGATGAAGCTTGTGGAATCCAATTTGGATTCGGACTTCGTTTCTGAAAAGGAGTCGTATCCAATTGGAGTTTCTTAATAGGCAAATTGTTTCTCCTTTTAGGATTTGGATTCGGATTTGGATTCCTTTTAGTATTTGGATTTCTTTTCTGAGTTGGGATCAAATCTAATTGGGGTTTCCTAAATCCCTGGAACTCTGTGCTTATATATAAGACTAGAGCCCTCATGTATTGTATCCCTGAAAATCCTTCATAAAATCTCTATTAGAAATTACTTGGAGAAGGAATAAGTTGTAATTGATTGTTGAATCAATAAAATCTCTCTCCCCTTGCCTCGAGGACGTAGGGACGTTGCCGAACCTCGTTAAATACTGTGTTGTTCTCTTTTGTTCTCTATTTTTATCGTGTTGGGTACATCTCCGGCTGCATCTGCCTGGTTGGTGGATTCCTCAGAGATGTTGCCAGGGCGCGCGCAATATGATATTCATCTTGTTTAACAGTCTTTTTGTTTCTTTTTTTAAATTGTAAAGGAAAAAAAAATACAAGAAATTAAGGTTCTTTGTATACTTTCGTAGTTATTTGATAATAACTGTAAATCTCTCTTTTTTTTTCCTTTTTATGGAGTACTAATAGGGAAATAAAATAATAATCTCCATGTTTATCAAGCTCTTCTCAGAGAAATCAAGTAGAAGGATGCTCTATATGCTCTATTGATACGTTGGGTGGCATTGATAGCAATGACAGTCACAGTAATACCATTTTAAAGGTGATGATGGTGCACTGAGATGGTTACAGTGACGGTGACAACTGTGACTTCAGTGGACGACGGTGACTGTCAGTGACGATTGTGTTGATTGCGATGTCAATCGACGATGTTGGGGGCACCAGCAGCAGGGATGACAATAGAGGTATTAAATGGAAGCCTTGGCGACAACGATGGTTAGCAACGTCAATTGCGGATTAGTAGCAACAGTAACGTTGGTAATTCTCGGTGATTATAATGTTCACAATGAGTAGAAATCTTGGATTCTTAAGCAGTTCTCACATCTTAGTAGTTCAATTATTCAATTGTAAATACAGTTCTACGTAAAAGTGAATAAAAAAAATAATGCACTTTAAATAAAAAAAATTTAGAAAAAAATATATATATATATTTAAAACTCGAGTCAAAATAACTCCCTAAAGAGGTCCAAGTTTGTGAAATTTTTTGTTCACCAAGTTTTCGTCACTGCAGGTTCATGCCCTCACCCGACTGAATGACTCAGGGACCGCGGTGACCTCAGTGATCACGGAAGACACGGTGAGCAAAATGGGACTACAAGTTTGTCCTCCAATGTTACAAATCAGTCATGAATAGTTGGCAGGTTTCCTTTCCCATTTCCCCTGCCAAAATTCAGGGTAAACTGACCCAAGCCATGGCCGGTCCGGTCCGGGCTGGTTCAGTTCGCCATCCGGCAGTTGCGCGGCCGGAAGGGCCCACCGAAGGCTCGCACTTTCCGCTTTGCAACGGGCACGTGCGGCTCAAGCGTTGCCCAGACACACCCAGACACCCACCCGCAGGAGTTTCCACGCGCGGTGGGCCCAGGGGCGTGACAGACAGCAGGTCCCGTTTGGATAAAAGGACAGGAGGAAGAAGGGTTGGATGTTTTATAAATGGGGGTGGAGGATAGCAGGGGCTGTGGTGGGCCCGCACGTGACTTGGGAGCTGTGGAGCGTGGGGAAAGTCCACCATGAGAGATGAGAGTATTAGTGTCTGTCGCTGCTGCTGTAGTGAGCAAGTGAGGGGGTGTTTTATTGTTTTTGTTGATGTTTTTTTTTGGTGGTGCTCTTTTTGTGGAGAGTCCACCACCTGCTCTCTCTCTCTACTCTCTCTCTCTCTCTCTACTCTCTCTCTCTCCACCACGCGCGAGTTCATGGGAACCACCCTGTTCTCCAAATGTCTCATGCCCGAAATAGTTTTAATTTGCATCTATCCTCGCATTTCTTTATTCTATTTTGTGGAAAGGCCATTCTGTTTCATTAAGAGTCGAGCGCATCGACAGATAATGAACAAGTGGTGTGCCAGAACTTATAGTCTTTGAAACACTCGGCTCGAGTATATGGCTGATATACGCGTACAACGCAACAAAATACATGTTAACTAATTTTATCTCTGTGTTCTTTCTCTACAACACGATTGACCAGTCATCAGGGGTAACGCTCATATGTTTGAGCTAAATCATATTGATATGTTGTGACTTGTGAGGGTTATATGACGATTATACTTTAGAGTTAGGTTTAGAGTTTGGAGGGCGAAAAAAGATAAGAAAAATAAAAGTAAAGGAGGGTTATTTTGGCCTCTAATGACGTATGATTCTGTTGATTTTCGATAAAGAAAACACGAGAGGGGAGGAATCTATCGACTCTAATAATTTCTCATAAAATTTTTCACACAACTTTTTCATACAAATTGAGTCATTTTGTACTCTATTTATAAAAATACAAAATTTTCAATCTCCTGCTCCTACTCCTACTCCTATACAAACTCTAATAACCAAATACTACTACTATTACATGAAAATCCAAATAAATAGAAGCTCTTACACAATCATAATTAGACTTTGACTCCTAAAGAAATAGAAACTTTTTTAAATAAATACTCCTACTTTAACTCAACTTTGATTTTTAAAAAAAAAACTTTACAAAACGCACGTCTAGTAATCTCCATAGCTTCATAAGAATGTCTTTTTATAACTTGAAAAAAATATTAGCTTGATCTCCTACTTTGATGTTGTAACACGATCTCCTTGTTTTTCACTTACTGGTTGTAAATGTCGAGTCATATGCCAACTTTGATATTAAAAAAAAAACAACTTTATAATTGTTGTAGTTGTAATGCGTTATCAGCTTCTTTTAATTTTCTTTTTCTATTTAGCTCATTCTAACTTTCCACATATCAAAGTAAGAACAGTCATTTGATTCAACTGAATAATCTTTCATTTTTCATTCATAATTTCTCTTTTTGATTTTTTGTAGAATCCTTTTTCTTAGATTTTTCTCAAAAAATTTTACTTTTTTATCTTCTTTTGCAATAGATAAAATTTCTCTTACCTTTCCTTACTTTTGGCCTTGGACTCCATCTTGAACCTTTTCTCGATGATGATCGTGGTGCTCTTATTTGATATTTTTTGTCCTCTTTCTAGATGTTGTGATCATCGTACAAAATAAGATATTTTATCTTTTTTTTTTGCCAATCTTCATGACTACCTTGAAAGTACTTTTCAATTTGCACTTTTTTTTTCTTTATTTTAGATGTGAGTATGAATTGAAGTGCTTGATTTTCTACACTTAGAAAATCAACACTGTCATATTTATTGTTATAACTACACTTATTAATTAAGATTGTTTCTTTTCTGCTTATCTTTCTTTTGCTTTCTCATATTCTTCTTCACCTTCTTCTCTTTGTTCTTTCTTTTTTTTCTTCTCCTTTTTTCTTTTCTTTTTGCTTTTTCTTGTTTCTTCTTCCTTTTTTCCTTCTATTTCTCCTTCTCTTTCTTCCTCTTTATCTCCTACACATTCTTTCTCTTCTTTTTTCTTCTTCCACCTTTAATTCCCTTTCTCTTCCTCTCTTTGTATCTCTAAAATCTTATTTTCTGGATTTGCATCTCTTCAATAAGTTGATTTTGTTTTAATCCTTCTATTTCTTGAACTTCTTCCGTCTTCTTTTTGAATTCATAGATTTCTTGAATTCATTTCATCTCTTTTTCGATCTCTATGACTTCGGAGTTATCTCTATCTTTCTCTCTTCATATGTCTTCTACAAAATATCTCAAGCATATTTGTTGTTGTACCTTCGATGATGTAAAAAGCATCTCATCAACTTCACGAAATATTAAGAAAAAAGCAAATATATCTTTTGTCTTTAAGTCGTCAAACTGGTCCATTCAACTGGTCCCTTTCAGTTGATGTTAATCTGCTCCAATCTTTTGCCATCTTAAAACATTTTTCAATGATCTCCTATATGTCTTGAGAGATCAATAATTTCTTCATTTTAGTACTCCAACTTTGATAGTTATCTTTTGTAAGATGAGGAACAACAAGTTGCATCAACTTGTTGGCCATCTTCTTTGAAAATTGACTTCGAATCGGTTGTTGGAGACGATGATAATTTGTGCAATTTGAGCAAGGATTTTATGGCTCTGATACTATTGATCTTTGATAAAGACAATATGACAATAGAGGAATCTATGAGAAGAAAAAAAACAATAACTTTATTTTATTAACTTCTCGTACAAAATTGAGATATCTTGTGTTCTATTTATAGAGATGCAAATTTTCCAATCTCTCACTCTGACACAAACTCTAACAACCAAATACTATTATAATTATATATAAAAAAAAAACTAATAAATAGAAACTTCTACTACAATTATAATTAGACTTTGACTACTAAAGAACTAGAAACTCTTTTAAATAGATACTCTTAGTTAAACTAAACTTTAACTAAAATCCTTTACTAACCTGATTTAGAATTGAATTATATTCCAACAGATCCCTCTGACTCGGATGTATCACATAACTTCTTTGGCCACAAACTTGATCTAAATAAATTTTCAAATTGAAAAGTTAAACCAAAATTTTTTCTAACTAAAAATAACAATAATAGCTTTTTCTTTTCTTTAACAACAACTATAAAATAATTCCCCATAAATTAGAGAGAAAGAAGAAAAAAGTTAAAATATGATTCTATGAACCATGCGTACGTCTACACGCGCACACACCCCATAATGCTCATGACGCATCTCTATTTCCATGCGCGCCTAAAATACAAGACCAAAACCCAACACCACCCCCACCCACCCACCCCCCCCCCCCCACCCCAACACACCCGCACACAGACACACCCCATAATGCTCATGACGCATCTCTATTTCCATGCACGCCTAAAATTCAAGTTGCCCTCTAAGATTTTTCCAAAAAAAAAAAAGGAGTGCAAGTGTGCCACTGGCTCTTACTACGTCCCAACTAATTCCATACTTGATTGTGTGGATGACTGGATTTTCTTTATCTAGAAAAATTATTTCACTAAATATTGGAGTTTTAAAAAATCTTACAAAATAAATGATGACTAATTTGTGGTACGCACTGTTTAAAACCATAATTGTCCATGATGATAAAAGAAATCCTCTCTCATCACATTCAACTTATTTTTCACACTGAAACAGGCGAGACACCCTTTGTTTGCTTGGAATACCTCTTTCTTTTCCTTCTTTGCAGTTGGGATTTTCTTGTTTCGTATTAGTGTGCGCGCACACATGTGAATTTTGTGTGTTTGCGCTCCTTTTTCTTTTCTCCTTTTTGATTGATTGAGTGGGTTGTTGTCGTTGTTTACCTAGACCTGTTTGGTTGGGTGTGAATTGAGAGAGAGGTTACAACATCTCTCTCTCTCTCTCTCTCTCTCTCTCTCCTCTCTCTCTCTCTCTCTCTCTCACTCAAAATTTTTTTTTTAGTGCTCACATATGTAAGTGTTTCTCCTCTTTTTCGAGATTTATCGGAGGAAATCACAGAGCCTCTGACCTGCTATTGTTTGTAGGACTCACGAATAATTTTTGCTTTTTGAATTTTGGCATCGAAACACACTGAGTGAAAAGGAGGGCGAGGTTGACAAATGTCAGTGTTTTCACCCATAAAAATTGGCAAACAAACATGACCTGATAATTATAATGACTATTCTTTGTGGCTCTCAAGTAGGTGTGAAAAGTATTGCCCTAATGATCATTGCAGACCATTAAAAGGTAAAACACCCCTAATTAATTCAAAACCTCACTGATTATGTTTTATTATGGTAAAGAAATCAATGAGACTATTATATTGAAAGTCGCCGATCTTTAAAATTAGCCAAATAGATCACCCCATTTAGGGGAAAAAAGTATGGGAGGGCAACTTTATCCTTTCAATTTATCATGGAGGAAGATATATATCCCCACATTCTCACAAAGAGTTTGATAATATTACAGATAGGGAGTAAATAGTTTAGTTAACACACCACTCTCAACCCTTGAATATTCTCATTTTTATTTTGATAGATGAGATGCTCAATAAAGTTAAAATGTTATTAAAATTTTGTGGGAATCACATGCTCTCAATAACTTTCGTACACAATTATGTGCAGGTATCTCCATGCAAATATGCAAATGAGAAGATCTAAGAGTGGAGAGTGGTGTGTAACTAAGCTATTTACTCTGTATGTATAATGTAACTGAGCTCGTTATCAAAACCCACTCAGATTTGCCTTTAAGCTCAAGTGGGGAAGATTCTCTAATGAGGTCAAAATGAAGAGCATTTAGGAAGGAACCTTGAGGCCACACAAAGCCCAAAAGCAAGCATTAAAAAGGGTTGAAATTGAGTAGAAAAAGTAGGGGTGGTTTTTTGAACTTTTAGAAGAAAAAAATTATTAATTAATAAATTAGATGTTTTTTGGGGGTGTTGTATTATGGGCTTAGTTATTGTGGTGTTTTTGGTGCCCTAAGATCTCTAATTATTTCGACTCCACATTATTGTGGCAACTTGTCGGCCCACTAGCAGACACAATCCTTGCCTCCATGGCTCTTCAATGGATCATGGAATTTTCATGACTTCTTATTGTTTTAAGAATTTTTAGCATAGATACACTCATTTAAGTAACCCAATGTTTCACTTGATTGTTTCAAATTGAAGTATAAATTATTATCTTCAACTAGATTCTAGTGTGGGCATGTTTGGTTATAAGGAATGGAAGTGGGAGAACTCATTTTCTACTTTACTTATTTGTTTTGAATCAAAATGAGAAATGGAAAAACCCTAATACTCGAGCACCTATACTATCTTGAACTTTTTTAGGTTTCTCAGAAAACTACCACTTTAAATTCCAAGAAAACTACGGTGAACTAACTCACAAATTCTCAAATAATTACCTTCTGTTAGTTGGCAGTCAAATTCGACCATTATATGATCAAATTATTCATACTATGCATGTATATTACACCTATTTTGTGTTGCAAAGTATAACCTCTCGGGAGCTGATTAAGTTAAGAAACATTTGAATCTTTTGACGTTAGCCATTAAAGCCATTTGGGGGGTTTCTGAGAAAATAATAATTCATGGTAGCTTTTTGGAGAATTTAAGTTGGTGGTAGTTTTTCAAGAAACAAACAAACGTTCTTGATAGTGTTGAGAAATTTAGCCACAAAAATATCCTAATTTTTGTGATAATATTTAAGAAACGTGTGAGTAGTTTTTTTGTTTACTTTAATGTTGCATATTATATAAAATAAAATGAAATTATTACAACAAAAGTTTTATATATCATGCATTAGTTAATGCATTATGCTTCGAAATTTGGAATATATTGTATAAATACACACTCAATTCTCTATAAAGCTAATTTTATATAGTCCATCTACACTGGACCTGATTATATACAAATTGTCATGCTTGAGAAATGTCTACGAACTAAAGATTTCTAATGTGTAAAGGATTAGAATGGACCGGGCTAGCATGCTGGTTCGAAAGATTCAGACTGGAGCTCTGCTCAGATGACTCAGCTGCCCAATTAGACACACACAGTACGTGACTTATCGCTAATAAAAATTTTATAGAGATTAGTTTGAGCTCACAAAGAAACTAGGAATTGAGCATCCTACAAAGTATTGTTCCAAAAAGCACCTGCCAAGATTGCCTGGGCACCGTATCAGGCCATGGCTTGTCCCCTAGATGCCTCACCTAGGCAAGAAGTTGAAGAACAATGATACATGTTCATTGTCTCTGTTGCCTTTTTATTCAACAACTTTGCATAATGTTTTCAGAAAGTTTGCTCAAGTAAAAATAATCAATAATGAGCTAAATCAGCACTTAATCGATAAACAACAAATCGAAATCCTGAAAGAAAAAAAAAAAAACAGAACATGGTCGTAATTTATTATGAGCTGATCGCCTCAAAACAAAAAGCAACTGGTTGAGCTTTGCACATGTTCATTGAGGACAAAATGAAGTGTGTCTCCAGAACAATGATGGGCCTCGCACCTTCCATGTCAATCACTAGACCAAGGCCTCCAATCATCAGGGTGCAAAGTTCTCTCCAAGAATGTTTGCCAAGAAGATGGAAGTTCATTAGTGAAAAAGGATAGCACTAGGCAAATAGCGTTTGCTTAATCAACAATGATAATCTCAGCAAATCAGCCTAACCTCGCTGGACAAAATACAAGCATATCTATGGTGGCTAAAAATCGGTTTATTGTAGATCGAACCCATCACAAGCGATTTGAGGCGCTCCCCAGGTGATACCTGTCAGAACACACACGGGAAATAACACATTTCAGTTTCGGAGCACTGATATGGTACCGGCCTAAGACCTTCAGGCGTAAGAATCAGTAGTCGAAAAGGTAGGAGGAACCGCAAAGAGAAACTACCGGTGTGATAGAAGGATGGACTAGCACAGGGAGCCGCTAATGTGGTGATGGATTGGAACATGAAAACTTCCAGTGTAGTGGATGAACTAGCACAAAGAGCTGCTAGTGTGTTGGTGGACTGAATAGGAAAACTTCTAGTTTAATGGTGTGTGTATGTGTATTCTCAAGGGTAAGGAAGTGATTCCCTTCTCCTTAGAGAAGAAGGATCATATATACCTGAAAGGGATGCCGACGTGGAGGCGGAATTGACGGGTTGTTGTAACTGAACGATCTGCACGTGTTGAATTTGTTGTAACGACTGTGATTGCTGACGCTGGTTGGTTGGGAGGCCAAGAAATCTGCACTATATCTATTACTATCGCATTGAAAGGGCGTTACATGTTATGAACGTGGGAAGGATGGAGTTGCGTAATAATAGGCTAAAATCTTGGTAGACTAATGTTTGAAGTTTCTGACTTAGAATTGGAGACTTTTGGAATGGGAAAGATCTCGGTAAGATAAAGACCTTAGAATGGAGTACAGCTCCGTGATGGAAGAGTCTATAGGATAGAGACGACTTCGGGAAGGTTGCATGTGGCGAAAACTTCCAGTTGGACTCTGGGAGTTTTGGCTTCTCAGGAAAAGTTTTTGATAGCTGGGACATTTGCCATTATTCTGATGAGGGCCGAATTTTGATCACTACATATGCCCCCGATTTCCCCACTTGTCAGAGTCTGAAGGAGAAATCGGGGAAGAAAAGATACTCAGATCATGAATTCTTTAAAACTCATCATGACATTTGTGCAGTGAACTCTTCAGATTAATGCGAATATTCTGAATTAATTGTTAGTTGCAGCTGGCTGACAGTTGTTATATCAGGTGGCTAAAAGGTTGTGTCCTGCATCTCTTCAAATTTTGACATCATTATGATTGAGATTGTAGGATTTTATGATTTGACGATGACGGTGATCTTCTGCCTTTGATGTTGATTGAAAATCTCGAGACCGTGGGCTTAACTCTTGAGGGATTGAAAAATTGAATTAGAGGTGTTGGTTTCTCACTCATCAATAAATGGAGGGAGATCTATTGGAGAAAATCATCTTTTGTCTTTTTCTTTAAAAACACCTTTGCTTCGAAACCCTAATTTTTCCTTGCTACTTCGCCATGTCATTCTTTCTTCTCATCAAATGTAGGAAGGAGAGGAAAGGGAGGAAGATAAGGAGATGGCGTTTCGGGCTCTCTCTTTTAGGGATTCTGGAAGGTGCGTCGTATTAGCCGTCGTGAATAAGTTGTTATGACACATTAGTCATCATGACAGAGTGCTGTCATCAGGGAGAAAGCGCAGAAAGAACGGATGAGGCTTAGTTAATCCAAGCCCGGTATTCTAGCTTTTCCCTTCAGTGGCCCAGCGTCTCTCTACTGGTGATCTGGAGTCTCCCCGTTTAGTAATGGTAATTCTATTGGGCTGTTCAGAGGTGCAGATGTGATTTCATCGTTGTCTTGCATATCTTGATGGTGCTCATCTCGTCAGACATCATAGCTGCTCTCCCGGAGGTCTTTCTGAGATTCTTCATCTTTCTAGCAACCGAAGGGAACTGTGGCATCGGTATGGCTGCCTTAGAGTCATAGGGAGTGGAAAAGAAGAGGTGTCCCAAGTTGAGACATCCTCTCTGACTCTGGCCTTTTGGTCTTCTCTTTACGAAAGCCGGGATATCTGGATAGTGGCACGAGCAATTATTTTCCATTGATGTTGAAAGCGGGAAAACTTTACAAAAGTGGAAGAGAATTACAAGTAAAAAAAATACAAGTATCTCTTCTTGATATTCTGGGAAAGTGCACTGGTAGAAGTCTGGTCAGCACGTAACTACTTTATTCCGTTGACGATGTGAGTGATCAAGTCTTTGCATCTTCTGCTTAGGAATTTTTTTCTCACCTGGTTCCGAAAATTCTTGGAGAGAGAAAGACCTTGAGGGCATTAGCATCCTGAAAGAGAAATAGAATTCTCTAAGAAAGCTCGAAAGCTAGAGAGCAAATCTATTGTGAAATTTTCTAACTTCTAGATCAAGGAAAATCAGCCCAAAGATCAGTCTAATTTCTCCATTTCAAAAGGATCAGCCTTTCTTCACGATTTTTCAGTCAGTAAAAAGCTCAGCCCTGAACCCCTCATTGCAATGGGCTATTTATAAGCTTTATGGGTGTAATTGCTCCCTGAAAATCAGCACAGTGATCCAGTCTAGCTTCGCACCTAAAACTAGAATAGCTTTGCTGCGAAGCTTAATGTAGCTCTGCGAAGCTAAAAACCCACATGCGAAGCTAATTAGCCAACTGGCTTGAAGTTGTTGTACCAATCTCCTGATTTGCTCCATCAAATGAGGGATTTCTCTTGATCTTCTCCAACTAATTAAAGAGTAAAAACATCACGGCAATAAATTGCCAAAAGTGGTATTATCACATTAATCTCGTGTTGAGATTTTTAAATGGTCAAAAATGACCATAAAAGCCCGCAGCGGAGCTAAGCTTCCTGCGAAGCTGAGAAATGAGCCTACAGTAGAGCTAAGGAGAGCTTGTAGTAAAGCTAAAAGATAGCTCTTTGATAATGCTTGAGTTAGCTTCAGAAACGAAGCTAAGAATGAGACCACAGAGGAGCTACTCTGCGCTTGTTGTGAAAGTAGAGCTGAGCTTTGCAGTGAAGCTAAATGTTGGCCTCTTGGGCTTCTTCAAAAGGCAGTGCTTGTTCACTATTTGCTTCACTAGATCAGTGGAGTTCAAGTCACTGATTTGTTCATCAAGGACGAATAGTTCTTCAACCTGCCTGTGACTTGTCTTTAGAAGTATCGACAAATTTAGACATCGTTCGGACTGGTTTCAGAGCAGCCTTAGAGTTTGTCTTTTCGGAGTGTCAACAGCAACAGAATGGTGTCTTCTGGGAGACAATTCTCCAACGAGTATACTTTTGTTGCTTCAGGCTCGGGAGCCTGTTAATAGTGGTGGGACGGGAGCATCTAGACCTGAATCTGCTGTATTTTTTTTCAAAAAGTTATAATACAGAGATGTAATGAAATTTATTGTATTACTATTATTAGATGTCATCAAATACATATAATGAAATAGCATTTGAAATGTAAGTATTCGAAATGGAAATGAAATTTTGGAATGGAAATAGTTAATGTTTATATCTTGCTTGCCTTGTTTTTACCATTGTCTTTTGGAATTGTATGACCATGCCTCTTTAAAGTACTGATCTCTATCTCTGATATGGTTGGTTGGATGCGGAGTGGTTTGGGAAGCTTGCGATGTTGTTTCCGAGTAGGGGTGATCCCATCACGGTACCTGCAACCTTGGTAAGGATCTGAGAAGGAAAAATCCCTGAAGCAGAATACGGACTCCGAGTGAGAGACATTCCCACAACAAAGGGTTTCAATGCCTGTAGGCTAATCAAGAGGGGGACCGTAGGCTGGTGCTTGCATTGTCTCCTCCGAGTGGGGGGCCTCCGACATCAGGATGTACGAGCGTTTGGGATTCTGGTGGGGGGCACTCCTATCAGCCGGGGGGAGGTATGAACATGGGGATGTGACAGAAATATTGCTTTATTCTTGTTAGGTGCAATAAACATAATGAATATCATTAAAACTAGGTGGTTTATGTTAGGATCTTACCCTGTTCGGATTTGGTACGGTCATACCTCCTCAAAACGCTCGATTTCTTTCTCCGATAGGGTTGATATGTTGTAGAGTGTCTTGGGGAGTCTGTGATGTTATCTTCAGTGGAGGTAATCCCATCACGGTGCCTGCAATCTTTGGGTGCTCTGAAAGAAAAAAATCCCTGCAGCAAAGTACGGACTCAGAGTGGGGGACCCTCCCACAACGGAGGGCTTTGACTACCCGTAGGCTAATCGAGAGAGGGCCCATAGGCTGGTGCTTGCGTTGTCGCCTCCGAGTGGGGGGGCACTCCCACAACGGGACATACAAGTGTAAAGGGGACACTCTCATTAGCATTGCAGGGACTCCGAGCGGGGGACACTCCCACAGTAAAAGGTTTCGACTGCCCGTATGCTAATCGAGAGGAAGTCCGTAGGCTAGTGCCTGCGTTAACGTTTCCGAATAGGGGACACTCTCATCACAACGAAATGTACAAGCGTCAAGGACTGATGGAGGACCTCCCATCAGCAGAGTAAGGACTAGGAGCAGGAGACAATCTCACAGCAGAGAGTTTTCAACTTCTCGTAGGCTAATCGAAAGGGAGCTCGTAGGCTGGTGCTTGCGTTAACGTCTCCGCATGGGGGCACTCCCACAATGGAATATATAAGTATCAGGGACTGATGGGGGACACTCCCATCAGTGGGGTAGCATGAAAACGGTTAGGAGAAAAATGTATTTTAACGCATTTTTATTTCATGGTATAAAGTAAAATACATGGTTTAAAAGGAAATAAGGGGGTGTGTGGTTGAGGTATTTTTCTGTCCTTGTTGGAGGAATCAGGTTACTCAATAATTTTATACTAAGTGATTGCATGTTGCAGCTGAGTAGGAGGAGAAACATTTGGTTGTCCTGCACTGGTGGCTGCTCCGGGTGTAAGAACATATTCTTTGAGGAAGTCTTGTCGGACAAGTTGTTCCAGGTACCACTGAAGGATTTTGCAGTAGACGATCTTGTGTCCTTTGCTTTCGTGGAAGGAATAGTAATGTTCTTCTCTGAGAAGTGCAGGGTCATGTTGGATTGGCTTCAAACGTCTTCCCTACGATTGGTCCTTGACAGCATTGAAGACCTCGTTGATGGGGTGCCTTACAGAGTGAAATGTTTTTTTCGCTTTGAAGGCTCAGAGCAAATTCGGGGGGAGAATCGGGAACGCCTGCTTTTTGAAGGCGGGTTGCTTCCGATTCTGGTTAATGGCATGGGTCAAAGTTTCTCGCTACGAGATCTTCTCCCCGTCGTTGCTGCAGTTGAAGGAGTAGTAGACGGAGCTCTTCGTCGCTTTCTCCAACTAGATGTAGGGATGAGCTCAAGATAAGACTTCACTCATTCAAGTGACGTCATGCTTCCGCAGGTGCTTGTACAGAGGGTGAGAGATCTGTAGCCTGCTGATGAATGCGAGTGTAAAGACATCCTATCCATAATTGGGATCTTTGGTCAGCTGGCTTTGGAAGTAACCGGTGTAGGACTTGAGGCTATCACCCTGCATCATCTTGACAGAGAGAAAGTTATAGTTCTTCTTCTTAGTTTCTCGGCGGGAGGCATATTGGGTGAGAAATGTTTCGGTTATGTAACGCCCCGATCCTGGCGGATACGGGGACGTCACTGCAACGTATATAGTAGGTCAGAACTACCCTCCCGTATATACGCTAAGCATCAGTACAGACAAGAATCAGAGTACGGAAGCAATGGTGCATTATACATTCCAACGCATGAATACAATTACAAAGTTATTACCAGAAGTGATCCAATATTACATGAATATTACATCACTGATATGCGCAAATGCGGGAATACATAGAAATGTACATATGTGAACAGTATAAAGGACTTGGAAATGTACAAGTATAAACAGAAAAGGGTACTCACGAGTTTATAAAGGAAAACTCGAGAGACCCACAAGGGGGCCTGGAAGGATGGAGCTCTGGATGATCGGCTGGGGATCCACGCTATCGCTGCGCCACTCTGATCCACAACAGGGAGAATCTACACGCTCCAAGCTCCAAGACCTGGACATGAGGATCCAGGGGAGTCAAATGACACTCCCCAGGCGAGTAGTACCAATACCAAGTGGCGAAGCAGGGTGAGTACAAGTATGCATATAACAAATGATATCAAGTAAGAAATACTTAGGGGACAGATAGGTTAGAGCAGATATGAACAGGTGTGGCATAATAATCATAAAACAGGAAATTCGAATAAAACCAAGGACGAGTAAATCTGATTGTATGGTTTTAGATCACGGTTCTATGAGACTAGTACATCGAAGGAATAATCCAAACAAGGAAACCCTCATCTATATACCTTTATCTCATATCATCGTAATCTAAGCACATACAACCTGAGTTACAAGGTGGTCATAACATAATACTCATAAAACAGGAAATCCGATATAAAGTCCGGAACAAGTAATTATGGTAAGGCACATCACAGATTCATAGCCGTTTAAGTTGCAGGCTTTAGTATGCGTCCCATTCCACATACCTCTACTTACAACTTAAAGAGCTGGTTATTACGACACTTTATTATTACTCGTCTTACCCTGATATCTAGCTATGTGAACTAGCGTCCCAACGCACATAGATCCATATCCGAGTAAAACAAGGTTGTTATTGGAAACTAGCGGGGGTATCAACGAACTATGTTTACAGTGGGTCCCGTACATACCCGGGACCACGGCCCAGGATTGTTCCGTTGCATGGTAACGGAAACCAGCCGCAAGGCTAACAGGAGGGACTTATGTATGCCCTTATCATGATGGTACCAGTAATGAGGGAGCCAGCTCTCCCCTCGGTCCCCTGGAGGCCCACAGGTCAGACCGGAACATGTAGTTGCACAACATTCCTAAAAGCCACTGTAAACACGAATACATATTGATATCCGCATGTTTCCCCCGACCCAATACAAGTTGGTCCTTTTTAGGATTCATTAGTTTAATTATCACTTTACGGGAATAACTGGAACAGGACATGATCAGGAAATCAGGAGTACATAAGTACTATATAGTCAGGTCACTGCATATAAAGCAGAATACAAGTCACTGATCATGATACAGGATAATAAAGTAAAGTTCCCGTAAAGGTGATAATCACAAGTCAAGTTATCATGCTGGGTGTCAAGTGATAGCATGACAGAATGATGATATTTAATAAACAACCAAGCATATCAAAGGATTGATAATAGTCAGGTTAAGTCATGGCATAACAAAAAGGGTCTTGCCAAGTAGTGGCATGCCAGGTAGTAGATGATAACCAATCAGTTGGCAAGTGATATACATGTGTTAAATAGAAACATGTAACTGACGGTCTGAGTAATAGCAAGTGGTAACATGGAAGTGACTCAAAGTCCAACGACCACGAAGGGTCCGCCACGCATGGTATACGATAAAGAAGCAAGCATATCATAAGCATGGCACAAGTAAAAAATGAAGCTACCATAATACAAGCAATTGCAGGGCGATACATGAATATGGAAATAAGAAGTGAAATACTTATCGTCCCGACGAAATGGAAAACTCAAATAGAGACGAGAGAAGAGCGAGACAACTCGCCTAAATCACCGAAAAGCCGAAAGGTCCGAAATCCACGGAACTCGGGATGCGCCATAATATATGATATAAATATGTAGAGTGAAGAGGAGAGAGAAAGAGAGAAGGGAAGATGATGTTTGTCAAGAGACAAGTCAAGTAGTACCAATATGTGATGTAAGTCTAGAGGATAAGGTTCCTATTCAAGAAAGAAATCAACCATAACAGACAGCTAAAGTTAGTCGACTAGGTGGAAAGGGTAGTCGACTAATAGAGGGGTTAGTCGACTAACAGTCTGGTATAGTCGACTAAAACTGGGTTCCAGAGAGTTGGGTTCTGGTTTCAGGAAAAGTTAGTCGACTAGGATGGAAAGAGTAGTCGACTAACAATGATTTCAAGTCGACCAACAGACACTCTAAGTCGACTAAAACTGTGTAACAGAGAGTTGGGTTTCCGATTCAGGAAAAGTTAGTCGACTAGGGTCAAGGGAGTAGTCGACTAATCGAGGTTTCTAGTCGACTAATAAATAACCTAAGTTGACTAAAACTGTGTTCTAGAAAAGGTTACGTTTCAACTAAGGGTTTCAAGTCGACTAGTCCTTAGGTCAAGTCGACTAATCGACTGGAAACAGCGCACAGAACAGATTTGTGATGGTTTTGTTGATGTCAACTAATCATGATTTGAGGACCTAAGTATACATAATATGAAAACATAATTATACTAAGAATTAATCAAATCTTGGTGAAGAAGAACACTCACCAAAAGAGTACAAGGTGATGGAGTGATGGTGGTAGTGATGGAAGTTGATGATGAAGAAGAAGGTGGGATTAGTGGTTTTGTTGTTGGTGTTGGTGAGAAGAAGTGGTGGCCGGAATTCGGAGGTCTCTCGCCGGCGTCGTGGTGGCCGGAGGCGCCGGCGGAGGTGGTGGAGGTGAAGGAGATGTTGGAGGTTAGGGATTTGGTGAATAGAAGAAAGAGAAAGATGAAGTGAAAATGAATAAAGAAAGGAGAGGGAAAAGTATTTATAGTTTTAGATTTTGTGAAGGAGGTGCAAATAATTAAAAGAGAGGGGGGTTTTTGTAAAGTGGGGAGGTGAGGTGTTTCTCTTGGCCAATCATGGCTTGCCAAGGTGAGGGGTGAGGTGGAGGGTGAGGTGGAGATATTTGTGGTGGAAGTAATTGGAAGATTAGAGAAGGAATTGGAAGTTGTAAAAGTTTGGGGAAGACTTAGGGTGGAAGGAAAGAAAGAAAATAGGAAAAGGAAAAGAAAATGGAAAAGGGAAATTATTCTCTTGGAAGAGAAAATGAAAAATAATGAAAGTGGCGGATTCCCGGGATTCGGTTGCGGATGCGGAAATCTTTCGGGAAAATACCGGAATCGTCCGAAATTCAAGTATCTCGGAACGACCCGAAATAATTATCAAAAATCAAGAATATTAATCTAAGAATTATAGTGAAATCCGTTTTAAGAAATACTTTACAGTTTTAAAACTAAAAATCCCGGAATCAGCTAGCTACCGACTCCGGTGGAATTTTCATAAATTCATAAAATCCTCAGAAAAGTATTTAGGTAGAAAATATGATTTTAAGAAATAATGTCTAAAGGAACTTTTAGAAATTCTAAACCGTTTGTAAACTAAAAATCCGGGAATCGGTCAGCAGCACTGGCCGACACCGGTTTTGAAGATATTTAATTAAATTCAGGAAAATTCCAGAAAATCATATAAAATCTAAAATATAGGAAAATAATATTTGAAACTGAAATCGGTCAAATCTAATTACCGGAAAGACCAAATCAAGTAACACATTAGGATCGGGTCTTCGGTTCAGACTAGGGCTGACTCCGAGTCCACGAATCCAAATTTAAGACAAAACAATCATATAAACAATTCATAATACAAAATAAGTACAGAAGGTAAATCGAAAAATACGATCAAAAATCTGAATACGCAACTAAGTACGTATTCCGGGAGCGGGGTGTTACATTCCATCCACCTTACAAAAAATTGCGTCCTCGCAATTTCGGTAAGGGGTAAAATGAACACAAAGAGGTCAAGGGTGGAATTCATACCAATTAAGATATGAAGCACTATAGGTAGGGCTCTCAGGTCGACTGAACAATAATCATCCTCCGCACTTCCGGCTGTATAAATCTTTAGAATTCCAGTTGTACTGCATATTTGATAGCCCTCCGAGAATAAGCCAGAATACTGAAGATAAAGGAAATCCTGATAGTCCTGAGCATAATAATAAAGAAGACCGATAATTAAGAATCCCGAATACCAGGCACCAATCACTCTGAAAGAATATCCGTAGAGAATTTCGACTGCTGACTTCTGAAAGATAGTCAGATCAGGATCAATCTGGAGAATACCAAGCTTCATAGAATTTGCCGAAGAGGTCATATAATAGCTTCATTCTGAACCAGCCACTACCTCTCTAGTCTGATCATATCTTAAGTTGGCATAAAGGCTTCATAAAACCAAAACAGGGAAAGGATAGGAGGGATTAGGAATCAAAGGAAGGATGGTCAAGAATTAGATAACTCTGCACTTGTAGTTGGAATGTATAACCAAGACTCAAGTATTCCAGTTGCAAATTTCTTTACCATTAATTTGTCCTCTGGACGTACTGAGGAAGTTAGAGCCTAGGCTCTGATACCATCCTGTAACGCCCCGATCCTGGCGGATACGGGGACGTCACTGCAACGTATATACGTAGGTCAGAACTACCCTCCCGTATATACGCTAAGCATCAGTACAGACAAGAATCAGAGTACGGAAGCAATGGTGCATTATACATTCCAACGCATGAATACAATTACAAAGTTATCACCAGAAGTGATCCAATATTACATGAATATTACATCACTGATATGCGCAAATGCGGGAATACATGAAAATGTACATATGTGAACAGTATAAAGGACTTGGAAATGTACAAGTATAAACAGAAAAGGGTACTCACGAGTTTATAAAGGAAAACTCGAGAGACCCACAAGGGGGCCTGGAAGGATGGAGCTCTGGATGATCGGCTGGGGATCCACGCTACCGCTGCGCCACTCTGATCCACAACAGGGAGAATCTACACGCTCCAAGCTCCAAGACCTGGACATGAGGATCCAGGGGAGTCAAATGACACTCCCCAGGCGAGTAGTACCAATACCAAGTGGCGAAGCAGGGTGAGTACAAGTATGCATATAACAAATGATATCAAGTAAGAAATACTCAGGGGACAGATAGGTTAGAGCAGATATGAACAGGTGTGGCATAATAATCATAAAACAGGAAATTCGAATAAAACCAAGGACGAGTAAATCTGATTGTATGGTTTTAGATCACGGTTCTATGAGACTAGTACATCGAAGGAATAATCCAAACAAGGAAACCCTCATCTATATACCTTTATCTCATATCATCGTAATCTAAGCACATACAACCTGAGTTACAAGGTGGTCATAACATAATACTCATAAAACAGGAAATCCGATATAAAGTCCGGAACAAGTAATTATGGTAAGGCACATCACAGATTCATAGCCGTTTAAGTTGCAGGCTTTAGTATGCGTCCCATTCCACATACCTCTACTTACAACTTAAAGAGCCGGTTATTACGACACTTTATTATTACTCGTCTTACCCTGATATCTAGCTATGTGAACTAGCGTCCCAACGCACATAGATCCATATCCGAGTAAAACAAGGTTGTTATTGAAAACTAGCGGGGGTATCAACGAACTATGTTTACAGTGGGTCCCGTACATACCCGGGACCACGGCCCAGGATTGTTCCGTTGCATGGTAACGGAAACCAGCCGCAAGGCTAACAGGAGGGACTTATGTATGCCCTTATCATGATGGTACCAGTAATGAGGGAGCCAGCTCTCCCCTCGGTCCCCTGGAGGCCCACAGGTCAGACCGGAACATGTAGTTGCACAACATTCCTAAAAGCCACTGTAAACACGAACACATATTGATATCCGCATGTTTCCCCCGACCCAATACAAGTTGGTCCTTTTTAGGATTCATTAGTTTAATTATCACTTTACGGGAATAACTGGAACAGGATATGATCAGGAAATCAGGAGTACATAAGTACTATATAGTCAGGTCACTGCATATAAAGCAGGAATACAAGTCACTGATCATGATACAGGATAATAAAGTAAAGTTCCCGTAAAGGTGATAATCACAAGTCAAGTTATCATGCTGGGTGTCAAGTGATAGCATGACAGAATGATGATATTTAATAAACAACCAAGCATATCAAAGGATTGATAATAGTCAGGTTAAGTCATGGCATAACAAAAAGGGTCTTGCCAAGTAGTGGCATGCCAGGTAGTAGATGATAACCAATCAGTTGGCAAGTGATATACATGTGTTAAATAGAAACATGTAACTGACGGTCTGAGTAATAGCAAGTGGTAACATGGAAGTGACTCAAAGTCCAACGACCACGAAGGGTCGGCCACGCATGGTATACGATAAAGAAGCAAGCATATCATAAGCATGGCACAAGTAAAAAATGAAGCTACCATAATACAAGCAATTGCAGGGCGATACATGAATATGGAAATAAGAAGTGAAATACTTATCGTCCCGACGAAATGGGAAACTCAAATAGAGACGAGAGAAGAGCGAGACAACTCGCCTAAATCACCGAAAAGCCGAAAGGTCCGAAATCCACGGAACTCGGGATGCGCCATAATATATGATATAAATATGTAGAGTGAAGAGGAGAGAGAAAGAGAGAAGGGAAGATGATGTTTGTCAAGAGACAAGTCAAGTAGTACCAATATGTGATGTAAGTCTAGAGGATAAGGTTCCTATTCAAGAAAAAAATCAACCATAACAGACAGCTAAAGTTAGTCGACTAGGTGGAAAGGGTAGTCGACTAATAGAGGGGTTAGTCGACTAACAGTCTGGTATAGTCGACTAAAATTGGGTTCCAGAGAGTTGGGTTCTGGTTTCAGGAAAAGTTAGTCGACTAGGATGGAAAGAGTAGTCGACTAACAATGATTTCAAGTCGACCAACAGACACTCTAAGTCGACTAAAACTGTGTAACAGAGAGTTGGGTTTCCGATTCAGGAAAAGTTAGTCGACTAGGGTCAAGGGAGTAGTCGACTAATCGAGGTTTCTAGTCGACTAATAAATAACCTAAGTCGACTAAAACTGTGTTCTAGAAAAGGTTACGTTTCAACTAAGGGTTTCAAGTCGACTAGTCCTTAGGTCAAGTCGACTAATCGACTGGAAACAGCGCACAGAACAGATTTGTGATGGTTTTGTTGATGTCAACTAATCATGATTTGAGGACCTAAGTATACATGATATGAAAACATAATTATACTAAGAATTAATAAAATCTTGGTGAAGAAGAACACTCACCAAAAGAGTACAAGGTGATGGAGTGATGGTGGTAGTGATGGAAGTTGATGATGAAGAAGAAGGTGGGATTAGTGGTTTTGTTGTTGGTGTTGGTGAGAAGAAGTGGTGGCTGGAATTCGGGGGTCTCTCGCCGGCGTCGTGGTGGCCAGAGGCGCCGGCGGAGGTGGTGGAGGTGAAGGAGATGTTGGAGGTTAGGGATTTGGTGAATAGAAGAAAGAGAAAGATGAAGTGAAAATGAATAAAGAAAGGAGAAGGAAAAGTATTTATAGGTTTTAGATTTTGTGAAGGAGGTGCAAATAATTAAAAGAGAGGGGGGTTTTTGTAAAGTGGGGAGGTGAGGTGTTTCTCTTGGCCAATCATGGCTTGCCAAGGTGAGGGGTGAGGTGGAGGGTGAGGTGGAGATATTTGTGGTGGAAGTAATTGGAAGATTAGAGAAGGAATTGGAAGTTGTAAAAGTTTGGGGAAGACTTAGGGTGGAAGGAAAGAAAGAAAATAGGAAAAGGAAAAGAAAATGGAAAAGGGAAATTATTCTCTTGGAAGAGAAAATGAAAAATAATGAAAGTGGCGGATTCCCGGGATTCGGTTGCGGATGCGGAAATCTTTCGGGAAAATACCGGAATCGTCCGAAATTCAAGTATCTCGGAACGACCCGAAATAATTATCAAAAATCAAGAATATTAATCTAAGAATTATAGTGAAATCCGTTTTAAGAAATACTTTACAGTTTTAAAACTAAAAATCCGGAATCAGCTAGCTACCGACTCCGGTGGAATTTTCATAAATTCATAAAATCCTCAGAAAAGTATTTAGGTAGAAAATATGATTTTAAGAAATAATGTCTAAAGGAACTTTTAGAAATTCTAAACCGTTTGTAAACTAAAAATTCGGGAATCGGTCAGCAGCACTGGCCGACACCGGTTTTGAAGATATTTAATTAAATTCAGGAAAATTCCAGAAAATCATATAAAATCTAAAATATAGGAAAATAATATTTGAAACTGAAATCGGTCAAATCTAATTACTGGAAAGACCAAATCAAGTAACACATTAGGATCGGGTCTTCGGTTCAGACTAGGGCTGACTCCGAGTCCACGAATCCAAATTTAAGACAAAACAATCATATAAACAATTCATAATACAAATAAGTACAGAAGGTAAATCGAAAAATACGATCAAAAATCTGAATACGCAACTAAGTACGTATTCCGGGAGCGGGGTGTTACAGGTTACCTCCTCGAATTCGTGGAGAGAATGTGGCAATAGAAAGTAGAACTAATATGATGACATGCCTTTCAAACTGAACGAAAAGATTAGACACAAGAGTGGATCATTATGGGAGTGGATTGTCATCTTGTCTCGAAAGTGCCTGATGTGTTTAACCAAATCACTCACTCCAAAGTTGTAGTCGAAGGTTGGAGTTGAAAACTTTTTTGGGAACTCAAACTCCAGGATTTCCTCGGAGTGAGGGAGTCAGAGACTTTGGCAGTGGCTTGTTTCGATCCACGATGGAATTGCAATTTAGCCTTCGCGATCCGTCTTTGCATTAACTCATCGAGGGCTCAGATGTCGGATGATTCTTCGACTCTCCTCTGAATCTAGTGGTGATGGCTTCTATTCGGGAATGGAGTGAATCGGCCTCGTTCTCAGAGTAGTCTTCGTGGAGGGGGCATTGATCTGGGCCACCTCGAATTTATGATGGGCCCATCGATCCGAGCCCCTTTGACTCTGGGCTCGCTTTTTGGCTGTGTCTGCTATTGAGTCTCTGAAGGATGGCTATCTGCATCAGGAGTTAGTTATTGTGACGCTTCAATGACTTATGTTCGAGGGCGGCATTCTCGCAGTCGAGAGTAGCTTGCTCTTAGTCGTGATCTGATCAGATCTGTTGCGCCTTCACTTGCTCCTTCATGTCAGCAAGCATCCGAAGGATCTTGTCTTCGAATAACGGCATCGGTTGGAAGCTAGCGGTTGCCCCTGAGGTGAGGATTCAGTGGGGACTCTTCGGGAGCCTCCTGGAAGATGGAAGCTCGCCCAGGTCGGATGCTCGGAACCAGCATATAATGAGATATACCATGATGGCCGCCTGAGCAGCCTCACAGCATATGCAGGTGTTCATCCTATTGGCGACCCTTCGGGGAGCCTCCTCAAAGATGGATGCTCGCCAACGTCGGATGCTCGGATCCAGCTTATAATGGGATATACCCTGATACTGCCCAAACAGGCCTACAGCCTATACGAGTCTTCATCATGACAGTGACTCTTCAGGGAGCCTTCTAAAAGATGGAAGCTCACCCACATCGGATGTTCGAAGCCAGCCTATAATGGGGCATATCCTGATGGCCTCCCGAGCAGGCCCACAACTATATGGGTCTTCACCTTAACAGTGATTCTTCAGAGAGCCTTCAGAAAGATGAAAGCTCGACCTTATTGGATGCTCAGAGTTAGCCTACAATGGGATCTGCCCTGATGGCAACCCGAGTGAGTCAACAGTCTACCTCGGATTATACCCCGACGTCCAACATGACAACACAACTTCGTAGCTAGGGGCTTCCCAATCAAGTAAGATTCGCAAATACCAATGTGGAACGAACTCTAGTTGAGAACTATATTCTATATCATTCCAAACACTTCAGAACCAAAACAGCTCCCCGAACAGATATAACTGCAAGTCAATTCACAAACACAAACAAGGCAAGATCCAAATAATACTTTTATTAAAAAATTCTCTGCTTTATTATATAGTTTTTTCGATTACATTCATCCACTTATAAGCATGGTTACAACTAACATGAGTAATACAAATTTGTTATGTGTGTGTCCTTCCTAAGAGAAAAATCAGATACCCCCAACGACGTTCGATAGACGCCCTTGAACAAGCAATTCACCATACCAAAGGGCAAGGACGCCGAGAACTCTCAGGAAGCCACCAGCAAGGGAGATCGCTCCTCGAATCGCAGATTGAAGCCTGTAATGCGAGGAGGATATTGATGCCAAGGTCGTCACTCTGAAGATGAACTCAAGAGCGGGGGCAGCCAAAGCACAGGCATCCCATAAGACCGTAGACGGCCAGCCCCAGAGATCAGAACCATCATCGAACACCCTTATGCTTCCTGCTCTATACTCGTTGCAAGAAGGACGAGAACACATAGCCTCCAGCAACTACCCGCCCTGATCCGATCGGAGACTAGATGAGCAGACTAACCAGACGCTAGTTCATTCGTCATCCTTCCTGACTGCCGAGCCTTGTCGCAAGAACCGATACTGCATGACGAGCCCATCGCAAGAATCAACACCCTACGACAAATGAATTCCAGAAAATCAGGAGTGCAACAACATTCTCGATTCCCTCCTTCTCCTTTCTCCATCGGATGAAGAAAGAAGAAGACATCATTGTTCATAAGACACGGTAGAATCTGAAAAGTGGAGAAGCATTCAGGAAGTAATGCAGATCTCTTCCTGAGATCATATCCTATTTATAGGGAAGAAACCCAAGCGCCAACCGTTCAATATCTCAAATCCCAAAGGGAGACGAAGCGCCACTCAATTAAGGATCCTACACATGTCATAATATGTGGGACTTGAACCATCATGCCAGATATGCCGCATCTTCCTCAAATACTGCACGCCTCGAGAAGCGACGGTTGCTTAATTAACGCTATAGCGGATAAGACGTGCATTCAAGGCTCGACAGCCACCAGAGCCACGCGCCACTACAAGACAAAACTGAAGAGACAGCAAATTGACCCAAGTCCAGGCCTAGAATTTCCTTCTTTATTTGTTCCCCTCTCTCTCTCTCAGAGTCCCTGAGAACCAATTTTCCTCGAGGGAGAGGACCCCCTCAAAAGAGACGAAAGTAGAGGGGGCATCTATAGTGATCAGTTTTCGACCTCTTTGAGATTACGCCACGTGTCCTTCCTGCACCAAATAGGCAAGCGACACGTGGCCGCTTCTAAAACCTCCAAGTGAGAGTTCTCGTTCAATTCAAATCGCAAGCAATCTAGATGATTAGAATAAAGAGATAAAGTCAGTCACAGACATCCATATCTATAAGCCGAATCCCATTTGAACTTGACAATTATAGCTCCGGAACAGATCAACCGAACCAACAGCTGGACGTAGACGACCAGATAAAGATGGACTCTCACCTAATCAATTCAAATCTAGATGTTCTACTCTAACCGCCTCAATGATAAATTGATAGGTGTTTAAACAGAGCTAGACTCCGCAACCTAATCCAATAGACACAACCCGTATAAATAATAGATCCCTTCCAATGCGGGGGAGGGTGATGAATTAAGCCCAGAAACTCTAGCACACTAGAGAATACCATTGTAATCATCTTTATTATTGTGGAATTACTCTCTCTCTCTCTCTCTCCATGGTTTTTTCCTATTTGGGTTTCACGTAATCTCTGTATTTGCGTTGGCTTTTCTGAGATTTGTTTGACATATCTCCACGAATTTGGTGCGTGGATTAATTTCTTAGGAAATTACCCACAGAAATATTGAATATATATGAATACAAATATAGTTCAAATATATTAAGTATTAGATGATATGATATTTTAGTTATAAAAAGATATGCACATGTGAATTTTGTATAGTTTTAACATTTCATATAAACGGCACTAAAACGAGTAAATTAATATTTTTCCTAGTTTTTCTTCTTCATATTCGCTAATATCCGACAAATATTTGAATTCGATTCGAATCTGAATTCGTATTCAACAAATATGATTAGTGTGTTAAGATATCTGTATTTGTATTCATATTTGCTAAAGAAAACAAATACGAATATGAGAAAATCTATTCCAGCTCCGTATCCGATCTATTTGCACCCCAACATGACATTATCGAGGATCCTAAAAGTGAGAAAGTAAGTGCATTTGAATTTGAGTTTTCTTATTTGTTTCCTTCAAATAACACAATATAAACGGTTGAAATTAAGATACTAACTTAAATTGGTAATATTTTTTATAAAAACTCTAATAAGTCACGTATATATATTATTCACATCTTCCACATTTCACTAGTCATGTCATTCATATTCTGCACAAGAACTCCGTAACCTAGTTTAGTGTCTCATATATATCAATTATCTGCCACGTCAATTGTTGACATTAATATGACTAAACTAGAGAATTTTTTATTCAAAAAACAACCATTATTCATATGCATCTTCTACAAGTCTATTCATGAAAATTTATGAGATATTTGAGAAAATCAATTTATTGTTAACTTTACACGAAATATAATATTGAAAAAATATAAATTCACTCTATCCAATTTATTTATTTCGACAATAACACCAAAAGGTAGTAATTCTTCTAAGGATAATTCTTCTAAGGAGATATTATATCAACATGAAACGAGTTTATTTCTTACTATTTAGTGCCCTTGCTCCAAATAATGAGTTTAGTTTTCGATAATACATTGAAGATTTCTCACATGTAAGAAGCCACTGATTATAACCGAACTCAAGTTATTATTCTAACTTGGATAGAGAATAGAATATGTTAGGCTGAATTAAAAACTAAGTGATGGTCTGGATGACAATTGGCAACTCGTGCTCAAATCCACAAGAGCTAGGGTATCATGAAAGACCCCAATACATGTGCATCCATATTGTCTTCTAAAGTATGTTTCAAGTTGGTTATGTAATTCTAAAGAATATCAACTAGATTTCCAACTCTTCTTCCTAACAAGTGTGCTAGGGGAGCGGATATTTTCACCCCAAAAAAATGATGAAAGCACCCCAGTATTGAAGGAACCCCAAAAACTGATGAAGACGCCCCCTAATTTTTTCAAAAATGCGAAAATGCCCTCTTCTTCCTCCTCCTCCTCTCCCTCTTTCGCCGGCAACCTCCGGCCACCGCCCCCTTGCCGGCGAACACCTCCTCCCCCCTCCCCTTCTCCTTCCCTTCCCTTCCTCCCCCATTCCCTGCCTCCGCCACCCCCCGCGAACACGCCAGAGGTTGTGGGGGGGGTGTGAGATGTCGGGGGGCGGAGGCAGGGAATGGAGGGAGGAGAAAGAAGAAGAGAGTGTTTTAGACTTTTCACTAACAGTGAAAATGTAAAAAAAATTGACAAACTTGTAATAATTTGTAAGGTGCTTTCATCATTTTTGGGGGGAAAGAACCGCTCCTGTATGCTAGAGTGTTCAATCTCCAATGTTTGTTTTATGTATTCTAAATAATATCAACTAGATTTCCAACTCTTCTTTCTTAACAAATATTCTAGAGTGGTTCCATTTACAACCTGCTCTTTTAAGAGTGGCCATTTCAATGTTAAAAGTTAGTGAAAGCGAAAATTTTAAGGAAAGAGTAGCTAATAAACACTGCAGACATGTTATAAGATATAACAAAAATAAAATATGTCAGAAAGAAAATTTACTGACAAAATACTTTCACACTTTCATTCCCACTCCCTTCCAGCCAACTGAGTCACCGAATGAGATTCTGTCGGGCTTTTACAGCAACAACCTCGCACCCAACCCTCACAAGTCAGAATACTGCTACGGTACTCAAATCACAATGGTTAAACTATCCACGAGCAAATTTTTGATGAAGCGAATTATACAAAGGAAGAAATGCAAGAGGTTTCAGCACATTTCCCACACAGTACGCTCGAGTAAATCCGATACATCGCTCTGGATGTTACACTTCCATTAACGAAGTACTACAGAAGTTCAGCGAAATAGTTTTACAGACACTAAACAAGAATGTCTCAGAGAGCCAATCACAAACAAGAGTAAAGTAACAGTTTAGAAGGGAAGCTCTATTGAGTTCTGTTGACTGGCTCAAGGGCTTCGATCATGACCACACTGTTCCCCCTGATAACCTGAAACAATTTTATGATAATTAGTACATGAACGGATTAAGATTTTAGGGGGAGAGAGAGAGGGAGGGAGTAGGAGGTCAATACATACCACCATTCCAATATCATTCTTGTCATTGCCGTTGACCTCCACTGTATTGTCAATCACAAGATTCATAAACTGGTCAAATCCACGAAGGGTGCCAACCACAACCCGATTAGCATTGAGCTTAACTGCAGAGAAAGAATTTTCGGCCCTCACAAATTAGTACACTTCAGCAAATAAAGTAGAGAACATGAGCAACTAAAGTAGCTGCAGAGAGAGAGAGAGAGAGAGAGAGAGAGAGAGAGAGAGAGAGAGACTCCCATAGCTCAAATCAAAGTAAAAGATGTTCATGATTTCTTACAATTTATATCAGAAAAACACTAAAATTGCTTGCACACAAAATAGAAGAATCAGACAATAAAATCCAAAAAACTGATAAGTGACCCAAAAATTTATGTACAGATATAGTGAATGCAAATCTTCAACGATTGCACCAATACAATGCAGCTGAGTAAGGCATAGTAATATATGCTAGATTGGACATGTACATCTATCTATACAAGTTGGAAAGGTGCCCAGTGCTACAGTAAAATCTTGGCTTTGATTCTTTAACGCATCAATTGAATGTTATTTGGTGTCCCAAATGCTTTAAAAGACATGCAACTTGAAGACCCTGGATGTATAGACCTTTAGTAGAAAGTAAACATGACGACAAAGCAACACCAACAGAGAACTCCAAACAGAATCACAAAATGTATGACTATCTGACCACTGCATTTGAATAATGAAGCATCAGCATAACCAAGGATAGATGTCTAGAGTCTAGAGAGTAAAGAGAGGTGTAAAATGGCCATACAACAATCCAACTTAAAAATTCCAGTATATATCATTCCTAGTTTCACCTTGATCAAGTGACTCTCTATGATGTCGAACATGTAAGGGGAAAGAAGAAAGGGGGAAAAGAAATTAGGGTTTGAAAGATAAAGATTTATTTTGGCTTTAACACCAAGGAGATCTCTCTCCCACTTAGCACATCATCATGCAGAGATTACACTAAGCAACAATTGCAATGCAAAGTTTAATTTCTTAAGGCAACTGAACTACAAATCAACTACAGCTCTTGACCTTTTATAGCCTCCCCCCCAATACAAGTAAGGTTTCTCGTCATACCTGATATGGGACTAAAGCAAAAGGAAAAAAATAAGAGGAAAAGTAACCTAAACGAAAAATAACCTAAACAAATAAAAGAATCTACTGATTTCCATCAATTCTCCCCAGCTTCGAAAAATTCGCCGCCGGCGAATAGCGACGGCGTGGATGATGAAAACGAACCAATTAGTGGTGGGTCTCCTCAACAGTGGTGGCTGCAATGGACGAACTGAAAATCGTTGTAGCCCGTAAAAGTGCAATAATGAGTCAGGTCCTTGACGCTGAATACCGAATTGATTCCAAGATCACAGGAAATATCAAACTCATAGGTGTTGGAACCAAACATCTTTAAAATCTTGTATGGACCCCTGTATCGAGTATGAAGCCTTTTCAAAATTTTCAGTGGGAATCTCTCTGAGTGCACTCTAATCAGCATCTCGTCACCTATTGCGAGTTTCTGCAACCGCGTGTGAGATTCTACAGTAGACTGATAGTTATAATTATCGATTTTCATTTACCTTGTATTATGATCATGCAACTCACGCAAATGTGGTACAGGTGGCTCAACTGTGACAATGGATGAAATACCTAGGGGAAGTGGGAGAAGGCCGAGGGAATTCCTTGACCTATAAGTAAACCCATCAATAGGATAATCTGGCGAAATGTGAGATCTAGTCACTAAGTAACATCGTGTCTTGTTGTTCTTGTCGGTGATTGTTCCCTCCCTATTATTCCCCACATTCGACTTGGGCTCCACAGGTTTCAACACTATCTTCTTTTCTTTGAATTAAGTTCATAAGAGTTAGACCTACCCATATTGATCACATCCAAGTAGGGGTGCCATCGGATCGGATACGGATCGGATATTGTCTTTACCATATTCATATCCGCACCCAACCTTCGGATACGGATACGGATACGGATATTGACGGATGTGAAAAAATGATATCCGTATCCGTTAAAATCGGATATCGGATATGGATCCGATATTAGCGGATCGGATGCGGATACTAATCGGATATATAAAAATGGATACGCTTAAGGAACAACTAAATAGATATACTTATATTACTTTTTATCTCGTTTACAATAATATTAAATGTGATACATATTATGATATTATTGTGGACATATTAATGCTTCCACCGTATCCATTGTCATTCGACTCTATAACAATATATTACACGAGCGCGGTGCTATATGTCGATTCGGATGACATGATTGATGTCGAAATATTCAAAATATCTCATGCTACTCTTACAAGAATCGGATGCTTTTCACTATCACTTTTTCACCAACTCAAAATATCAAAATTTATTGCCTCGTTCCATTGAAGAATAGTCTCTTTCATACGAATATCATTGTCAAGCACCCAACTTTCGGATATCGGATCGGATACGGATAGGATATTGCTTTTACCATATCCGTATCCTCACCTAACTTTCGGATACGGATACGGATACGGATATTGGCGGATGTGAAAAAATGATATCCGTATCCGGGTTGGAGGCGGATTCGGATACGGATATCCGCGGATAATCCGTATCCGGTGGCACCCCTACATCCAAGTCATACAACAAAGGCCTGCCCAACAAAATGTGTGCAACATCTATGTATAAGACATCACACCAAACACGATCTTCATGACTAGACATGTGGATAGGGAACTGAGAACACTTGATAATAGATTGAGCAGTCTTATCAACCCAATTCACGTTGCATGGGTGAGAATGTGGTTCAGTCTTGAGACCCATTTTCTTAAGAGTTGTCTTCGCAATGATGTTCGCAGAGCTACCCCACCTATCATCAACTTATAATGCTTCCCCTTATATGTAATATAGGTGTGGAACACACTAAACCTACGCTAGTTCTTATTTATAACCGTTGTGTGTGAACACCTAACTACACCCAATTAGATGCTAGAAACCCTAACATCATCATCAGAATCAGTCACGCTACCAGTTGGTTCATAGACTACTATCTCAATCTTATCATCATCAGCTTTCCTAACTAGAAGGTTCATAAAGGGGCACGGTGCAGCAATGTGACCATAACCTTGACACTTAAAATACTGACTATCCTTGGCGTTCCTAAAAGACTCACCTATCACAGACTTGTCTTTAGGGTCTCTAATGGTGTGAGTGTTTGGGCTAGGTTGCTCTTCAGCTTTAGGAATGACCCTACGCTCTAAAGAAAATCTGAGAAAAAGTTTCTATGTCATGAGCTAAGCTTACTGGCTTGCTCAAGAGTCTCTATCTTGTGGGAGTGAATGAACAAAGCTCGTTGGATGTCTGACCTCAACTCAGAATGGTATCGAGATATAGCTTGGTAGGAGTCTTACTGCACCTCACAACATAGAGTTAGTCATCAAATTCGGTTGTCTAGTCCTGAACTGGCTTGCTGCCCTGGTGAAGGTTGTGCAGTTTATCTAATAGGGTGTGCTTATAGGAGTCGGGAAGGTATTTCTCCTTAAGTTTTTTTTTTTCATTTCCTCCCTAACTCTATGGAAGCTCCACGCCTAGTGTACTCTCTTTATCGAGGTCCAGTAAATCCTAGTTAATCCTGTAAATCTCATCCTAGCAAATTAAATCCTACTTTCCTCCGTAAAACTATACCAATCAAAGTAGTAATCTAGGTCTGACATTCAGTCACTAAAAATTTGTGGGTCAAGGATATCGTCAAATGTGGAAGGATCTATTTTAAACGTACAAATTATGTCATCTTCGTCATCCCTACGTCTATTAGTGTTCTCTCTTCGATCTTAAGTGTCATCTCTAAAAATTTCCTTTTCATTTTCTAACACTTTTGCCCTAAGTTTTAAGTTCTGAAGCTCTTTAAGGATGAGATCTAATTTAGCCTTCATATCTAGGCAATCAGGAGAATAAGTTTTACCACTACGAAAGAGCATACACTATCTAAGATGAAAATGCAACACACGAATGCAAAACAATCCCCCAAGTGTCACTATAAGACAAACAAAAAATTTCTAATGATTTCTAAAATGAATTTTAGAAAAATAGTCCTTAAAAGTGAATATGCAACAGGCAACAGTATAGGCAAATAGCAGCAACAACTACAACTAACAATCGTCACAGATACGTAAGAGATATGCACAAATATCGTGATAGTGGGAGGCGAGTTTAGAATATACCCAAGGGCGCTTGAAAAAACACCAATACTTAGTAGTGGTTCCAAAAAAATTGTGTAGAGGTCATAACTATTGTCCAAAAGTTGCAAATTCTTCCAACATCTTTGAGACTCAACTGCGGATCCAATACTTCAAACGGAACTCAAATCGAACTCCGAACGGGCCTAAAACGGTCTCTGGATCAAAATTGTATTGTATTTGCGGAACTTGGCTGAGTTGAACCGGGCTGAATTGAACAGGGCTCAATGGACTCAGTGAGTTGAACCGAGTTGAAGAGAAGTTGGGTGAGGCAACTCGTCGAGTCTGATCTGCGGCTGAGTCTCAGGTCGGATCCACTAACGAAGCTGGTTGGGTTGTCATCGGGTTTGATAACTTAAACCTAATCACCAACTGAATTCGGGTTTTGAAACTTTTAAACCCACAACATGTTAGCCTATTCACCTCTCCCGATCGAAACTAGGGTTTCAAACCCTTGCGGTGGCGGCGACTCTTTGACGATCATATGACGACATGGCAGCGAACACGGTGGAATGAGGTCTGGCGAAGGCGGTGATGTCGCTAGAGGAGAAAGAAGACGGCGATGAAGTCTGATGGTTGTGTTGCATCAGAGGACTGGATCTTGGTGGGCTCTGACAGCGGCAGTAAGATTGAAGACGACGAAGATTGTGGGCATTGTTGACGAGGTTAACGGCGTCTAGATCTGGCGACGAGGCTGGCGGTGTCTAGATCTGGCGGTGCTACTGCGATGACGACGATGGCAGCAGCGGTGTCATCGGCAGAGGAAGGGGGAGATCGGTGGCGGTGTCGTAGCGGAGAGATGGAGGCGGTGCTGTCGAACGACGACGACGAGAAGAGATGGCGAAGGAGATCCGACTGCTGGCACGGCAGCGAGTGTCTTTGGGAGTAGAGATCGGGGGGAGAGAGGGGAAGAAGAACAATAGCTTTTGATTTTTTTTTTTTTTCTTTTCTTTTCTTCTTCTTTTTCTTTTTTAATAAATCTGATCTAGGTTTCAAGTTTTTATTTTTTATTTTTTTTTGGGGAAACTAGAGAAGAGAAAAAGGGGAATCTAAGGTTTTGTAGAACTAGGGTTTTGGAATTTTTGTGGTGAAGGCTAGGGTTTTGTGAAAGTAGAAGATTTTTTTAAAAAAAACGAGCAAAAATTTAGCTCTGATGCCAAACTGATATAGAACAAGTAAGAGGAAAGAAGAAAAGGGGAGAAGAAATTAGTGTTTGAAAGAAAAAATTTATTTTTGCTTCAACACCAAGGAGATCTCTCTCCCACTTAACACATCGCCATACAGAGATTCAACACAAAGCAACAATTGCAATGAAAGTTTGGTTTCTTAAATCAACATCACTTGCCTTTTATAGGCCCATACAAGTAGGGTTTCTCGTCACACCCGATATGGGACTAAAGCAAAAGGGAAAAATAAGCCTAGCCTAAAATAAAGGAAAAATAGCCTAAATGAAAAATAACCTATACAAATAAAAGAATCTATTGATTCCCATCACTCTAAAACAATTATCCAACAACGTGAGAAAAAGCCAATAAAGTTATCAAACTATGACGAACTGATATGATAGAAGACACATATGGATATGCATATATCTAAAGTTCAATATATGAAACATATACACATACAAGAAAAATAACATTATATATGTATTATGTAAGACACAAAAAAAAAAAACAAATCCAATACTTGCATGTTCTCATATTCCGGCAAGTTATGATGCAGGGTGAGGTATGTCAGCCAAAAATACGACAGGTTACAGGTGGGGAAATGACGACAGTTCGATTAGGAAAATTAAGATATGACACAAAAAGGAAACATCAAATGATGTTATGTATGTGTACAAGTGTAGCGGTGTTTTAATATACTTTATATATAACATGAATTAGAAAAATAAAAATGAATAAATATAACACAAAAACTTAGATATTATAAAACATATATTCAAGTTATAAAAATAAGTAGTTATCCTCACAATAGTTATCCTTCATTAAGAAACAAGGTCAATTACATTAAAATACATCAAGAGAAGTCTATATTAATTTTTAAATACATACTGAAATTTGTTCCTGGAGGGGTCAGAGAGCAAACATAACCTTGATTCCACGTGAATCATGACTTCAACAAATCGTCGTAATATGCCATTATTTACTCGCAATATGGAACAGATCCAAAAGACCTATGACACAATTAATGCAGAAGCCTATTTGCATGCACTGGGCCACCATAAAAGGACATGCATAGTTGAGAAGATTGCTTTACCGATGACATAACTCAAGTTAACTTTTAGTGTGCCATCCCATGATCTTAGGCGGCCATCAAGGTCATTGCATTCTTATAACATTGAAAAAGAAAAATGATTGACAAATCACTACGCTTAATCACCAGCAGTTAGGCAACCAAAGGCACAAAGATATTGTCAAGTGCACAATCAGCCTCCCAAGGGGAGAATTTGACATAACATTGAATCCTAAATCTCTTGTTATTCACTGAGTTGCACAAAACAAACAACTCATAGAAAATCAGCAGCATATGGTATGCAAGGGATCAGAAGTTAGCTTACTTTGCCTGAATATTAAATAAATGGGAAATGAGCATGTTTAAGGCAAGTCAGGCGGTAAAAAGTCTTACGCTCACGCCACCAAAAGGCAATAATTCAAATTTCCAGGACTAGGAAAGGTTCTAGATGAAGTCAAAAAATAACAAGACTTTCAATTGTAAATTTCACTCATTTGTCAAGCACACTACAAGTGAAGGACCCAAAATTGAAATAGAATCATTCACATGCAGCTTACATACTTAAAACCACAGCATCAGCCATGGTCCATGACATTTTACTATTAAAGTTGAAGCAGAATATTACTTTGCTGACATAGATTTCTTTCAGGATTCTCATCTTCTGTGAAGAACAATAAGAAGTGGGAAATTATGCTTAGACATTTGAACTCATAAAGGATTCCCTCGAAGTTCTTCAGATATAATCTAAACAAACAACACTCGGTTAAAAGTAATTAAGCTCAAGAAGCTGGAGAGTGTAAAAGGGCTGCATTCACTTTTCCAAGGTATTTGAACAGCAACAGGTGCTTATGATAAACTAATACTATGAAATATGAGCAAATCACAAGCATATCTGCCAAGAAAAGCTTATCCGTGACATATAACATATATCGCTTTTCTTAGGCACATTTTAACAACCATAACATGTAACTAATCTGTATCCACCGTAGCATAACAATATGACCAAATAATGCCTGTCATCTAAGACCTCATTAAAAAAGGACCCCATATCATAGTTCAAGCATCCACTCTCGCCTCCATGTGTGCCCGCTCCCCTGTGAGTGTATGCATGTGTGTGTGTGGGGTACGAATCACATGATCAGCCTTTCCACTAACTAGAATCGCATGGATGGATTGAACTTAAGAACAAAAACAAAAGGAAAACTAAAAAGAGAAGTAGAAACAAGAAAGATTCCTCATGCAATCTTTGGAGGCAAAAAAAGGTACAAAATTTGGTCCACAGTAGGCATTAAATGACATCAAAACCCATTTGGGGGCTACTCTACAACACATGCAAGGAGACTGCAGCATATGCACTATCTGAAACAAGGTTAACGTTGTATTACAGCATATGCACTATCGTAAATGCAGCAACAAATCAAGATGAAAATGTGCTCTAACCCTTGATCAGAAATCAATTTTGAAGGAGGAACAATAAAATTGAAGCATCTGTGTGTAATATACTAAAATTAACTACAGAAAGAATAATTGCAATATACTAATATAAAATGGATATAAGAACAAAATCCAAAAAAAAAAGACAGAAGATAGAATTTTAAAAAAAAAAAAAAAATAATTCCCAAAAAAAGTAAAAATCAGCACAAAGGAACTCACTTTGAAGCTTCTTGTCCATGTACCTGCAATTTCAAAAAAAAAAACACAAAAATAAGAATAAAGTTAGTATATTCCATCAACCAAGAGATCAAAACATCGAAGTCGAGATTGAGACAGAGAAGGAGACTCACTTCTTGAGATCCGGAGGCTGACCAGATCTGCTCATGGCGACAACGAAGGGTAGAGAAGCAGAAAGCTACGTTTTCAAAGGATCTTTGTTTCTCTAACCTTCCCTCTCTCCTTGAACCCTAGCCGCCATATCCCACAAGAAAAGCCCCGAACATATGATGGGGCGAAGAGACTATTGGGTCGGATCCGGGTTTTAAGCGTGTTCCCACCCAATTCTATATCATTGGGTCCAAACTGTGGCCCGACTATTGTCCATAATTTAGGCCCAGTTAAGGTGACTAAGCTTTGGGCCCAAACCTGAAATAAATTGCAAGACATATTTTTAGGAACTAATAAAATCGGCATACCACTGCTATGTTAGGACACCGAGCGACAGCGACAAGAGAGACGAGGATTATAGAGAGAGATGAAGAGGAAGCGACGGCTGGAGGGAGAGGGTGGCGGTAGGAGGGGGGAGGAGGATGAGATTGAGGAAGAAGGAGGTTGTAAGGGACAGATGGAGAGGAAAGAAGGAGGAGGAGGGTTGCTCGATCTCTCTCTCACGTGGATGAAGACAGACAAACAACTATTGTGAAGAAGTCATGGGAGAAAAACTCGTTTCACTCGATTTTGATAAAATGAAACGTGCACCAAGTTTCACTCTCAAACTCCACATGTGCCATGAACAAACCCAAATTTATACAAGTTTGTGTTTGATTTCATAAACTTTTTATATTTGAAGTAGAATCATATAAATAAGTCAATAAAAAGAAAAAGGCATATCTTAAGAAAATAAAAAGGTTCTTATACACACATTGCAATTGCCAAAAATATAATGAGCATATGTTATATAACACAAAATCCTTTCAAGGGTATTACAAGTATATGTTAAGAACTCTCATCAAGGTTTAACTTCATTTTTTTACAGAAGAAGAAATACTTTTTTTTATTAAAAGTTCCTCAAATTATGCCAAATTTGAAAAGAGTCTCCTCGTACAAGTCTTCCAAATTATTTAAGTTGCATAAAGTTAGTCCTTTCGACTATTTTCTACTATTTTATATTGCTAATTAACTCATGTATAGTTAAAGTTTAATCATATTTAGAGTTAACTCATTCCTCATCCCCACTTCTCTCTCACACACCCCAAACACCTACCTCACCCCCCTAATCCCTCTCTCTCTCTCTCTCTCTCTCTCTCTCTCTCTCTCTCTCTCTCTCTCCTCTCTCTCTCTCTCTCCCCCTCCACTAATCCCTCTCTCTCTCTCTCTCTCTCTCACATACTAGGGATGGGTCATTTTAAACAGTTTTGAGTTTAGAAAAAAACTATTAAAAAAAAGATGAGAAATGAGAAAAAAATATTCTGTTAGTTTAGACAAAATATTATGTTTTTCTTGAGGTCAGCTTAACTAAAAGTACTAATTTGAAGGAACTAATGTGATTTAAGAAACGTGAAAGCAAATATGATTTAGGGGACTCTTTTCAAATTTGACGTAATTTGGGGGACTAATATCCAAAAAATAAACTTTTATCTAGATTACAACTCATAGATCTCGAACGGCTGGTGGGTTTGAATTATATACACAAGAATAACAAGAGTAAAACAATATACTTGTGAAGTAGTCTCCCGAATGACAATTTATAGTGAACATTTTGATTTTATAAAAGATAGACATATAAAAGTAATTGTAAAAAATGTTTGCTATGAATATTTTGAAATATTACAAAGGATAAAATAACACGACTAATTATTATTAAATACGAAGATTTGCCAATCATCAAAGTAGAAAAAACTCGATGATTTAGAAAAAAAAATAAAAATGAATATTTGAATAGTGAACCAATGTATAGCTCCCACTGTTCTAGAAGCGTAATTAGACTAAATGAAACTTATAATATTTTTTATCTAGCAAAAATAAACTTATAATATTTTTGTGGTAAAAGATACTAGTTCTAGCGAAGTTAAAAGGTGAAAATATAACAAATCTACATTTAGACAGTAATATAGGTGAAAGGTTCGAAATAACAGATGAAGAGTTAGAAAAATTAAGTGATCTTATACTCAAGCCTAATCGAAATGATATTTATAAAATAAAAAAAATTTTATATCAAATTTAATGGAGAAAAGTCAAGTATTTGAAAGAATTCAAGATAACGTAGAAAAAGGGAAGGAGAAGATTTTACTTCCATAAAACTAATTAATAAAAAACATATTTATAGTTTATAAAAAAAATTCCAAAGATGAATTATTACACCTAGATTGATACAAATTAAAAACATGGCTCGGTTCATATTTGGTATGGATACTCCTATAATGATAATCTCACTGAAAATCCAAATTAATCGATGGCTTACTAAATCTTTTTGTAGAGAGAGTTAGAAAAACTCTAAGAGATGAAATAATGGTACAATATCATATTATAACTATACTTACGGAAATCTGATAAATTCTGTATCCAAGATGTAATGATTTAAAACTAAAACATCAATTAAAGGTCCAAAGACTTTCTGAAAGAAAACAGTTAGGAGAATTTTGTAAGCAATTTGTCATAGATGGACCAAAATCCCCTAAATATAAGAATTCTAGAAAAAAATATAATGACCCCACAAGACCTTCTCAAATTAATAAAAGATATAAGACTTATAATAATAAGAAAAATAAAGAACGAAAAGAACCTTTTCATAAAAAGGATAATATAAAGACTAAAAAGCATAAACAAAAGAATATAAAATATTATAAATGCGATAAGTTAGGTCATTATGCTAACAAATGTTATATTAAAAAGAAAAGTGAGGAAATCGGAGACGAATATCTCTGTAGAGCAATATTAAAAATAATGATTAGTTCTGATCAAGAATTTACTTCCGAAGAGGATCAATCTTCTACTTCTTCTGAAGAAAAAAATTGTCATGAGTATGATGATTAATGTTGTACACTTGATCAATTGATTATTCTTGATAAATAAAAGTTTGGTTTACATTCCTCCAATTTCCTCCAATCCTCTCCCCTCCCCCCGTCTTTCTGGTATCAAAGCCATTAACAGCTGAATAAGGTACTCTATTTTGTACTCTTCTCATGTAATTAATTACCTTGCTAGCTTGTTTTTAATTTAGATTATGGCTGCATGCTTAGATATTGTTAGCTTTGATTTCACCTAGTGTAACGACATTTAAGTCGCGTAGGATATGTTGCCGAGATGGCGTTTAGTTTTCATAAATCGTTGACAGTCGTGCTAGGTTTTAAGACTAACAAGAAGTTAGATATCTAAACTTAATTTAAAATAAAAATAAGTTATCTTAGCAACTAGTTTTGCATAGTAAAGAGTGCAGGATAGTTTTACTCTAAGCCTTCCTATAGACTCAATAGGTTCTAACTCTAAAAATCTAACTAAAGGTAAATCTGTTAAGAATTCTAATTTAATGGAATATCTTACAGAAATAGAAGGCCTTAATAAATGGCTTATCCCTAAACTACCGTCTAAAG
This sequence comes from Agave tequilana, assembly GCA_038442645.1. Classification (NCBI taxonomy): domain Eukaryota; kingdom Viridiplantae; phylum Streptophyta; class Magnoliopsida; order Asparagales; family Asparagaceae; genus Agave; species Agave tequilana. Next base: position 51,436 of record JAVJIF010027534.1, read on the forward strand.
AAATTTATAATATAGGAATATTTGACTTTAAATCTTCCATACCACAAGACTATTGTAACACCCCGCTCCCAGAATACGTACTTAGTTGCGTATTTAGATTTTTCGATCGTATTTTTCGATTTATTTTCCTGTATTTGTTTTGTATTATGAATTATTTATATGATCGTTTTGTCTTAGATCCGGATTCTCGGACTCGGAGTCAGCTCTAGTCTGAACCGAGGACCCGATCTGAGGGTATTACTCGATTTGGTCTTTCTGGTATTTAGATTTGACCGATTTTAGTTTTAAACATCATTTTCCAATATTTTAGATTTTCTATGATTTTCTGAAATTTTCCTGAATTAAATTGAAAATCTTCAAAACCGGTGTCGACCAGTGCCGCTGATCGATTCCCGGATTTTTAATTTACAAACGGATTGGAATTACTAAAAGTGCCTTTTTACATTATTTCTAAAATCACATTTCCTATCTAAATACTTTTCTGAGGATTTTATGAATTTATGAAAATTCCACCGGATTGGGTGTCGGCCAGTATCGCTGGTTGATTCCAGGATTTTTAGTTTACAATCGGAATTGAATTTCTAAATTCCGCTTTCACTTTACTTCTTAAAATCATATTTTATTCTTTAATACATTTTCTGGGATTTTTCAGAATTTATCAAAATCCGGCCGACCCGGTGTAGACCGGTATCGGCGGTTGACTTCCGGATTTTTAATTTGAAAACGAGATTTTATTTCTGAAAACCGATTTTATATTATTCCTCAAGATGACGTTTTCTACCTCTGGGTATTTTTGGGGATTTTTCCGGAACAGTCGATATTTCGCGACCATATTATAATATTATAATTTTTGAATCTTTCTTTTCTTTCTTTCTTTCCTTTCTTTTCTCACACCAACCGCAGCCCACTCCTCCACGTGGGCGACACCCCCCTCTCTCATTTAATTCCTCTCCCATCCATCTCTCTCTTTCCCATCAATCTCTTTTTCTCTCCTTTTTCTTTTCTTTTCTTTCTCTTTCTCCTTCTCTTCTTTCTCTTCTTCTTCCCCATTTCCTTAGCCGACGCCCCCAACCGGCCACCACCACCGCCGGCGCCTCCGGCCACCACGACGCCGGCGAGAGACCCCCCGAACTCCAGCAAACTCCTCCTCCTTTCTCTTTTTCTTTTCCTTTCTTTCTTTTTCTTTTCTTTTCCTTTTCTTTCTCTTCCTTTTCTCTTCCTCCCCAGATCCGGCCACGGTCTCTCCGTCGCCGAGCTCCTCCCTCCTCCGGCACCCCCCCGGCGGGGGCTGACCGCCGCCGGCGTGACGCCGGCGGCCTGGGCGCGGCCTGGCCCCCTGTGCGCGGAGTGGAGGGGGCAGCAGCCCCCTCCCTTCACCTCCTTTGGGGTGGCCGCAGGCCACCCCTGGCCTGCGCCGGCGGCAAGGGCCGGCGCAGACTCTCTCCCCTCCGCCCACTGGCCGCCCTGCGGCGGCCAGAGCTCGGCCCGGCCAGGGCAACAGGCCCTGGCCGGGGCTCTGTTGGAGGGAGGGGCTGCCCCCCTCCTGTTTCTCCCCTGGGGTGGCCACCGGCCACCCCAGCTCCGGCGCCGCCGGCGGCTGTGCCGGCCAGGGGGCTGGAAGCCCCCTGTGCGTGAGCTAAGGGGGGTGTTGCCCCCCTATCTTCTCTCTCTCTCACTTCCTGTACCTCTCTTTCTCTCTCCTGAATTCTCTCTCTCTCCTGTTCTTTCTCTCTCTCTCTCCTATCCTTTCTCTCTCTCTCTCCTGCCCTCTTCTCTCTCTCTTCTCTCTCTCCCCTGTTAACTCTCTCTCTCTCTCTCATGTTATCCCTTTCTCTCTCTCTCTCCAAATTATCTCTCTCTTTAGATCTCCCCCTTCTCTGTTATTTGCTGACGCGGATCTCACCCCCGCGTGCAGGCGACCTCTTTAACGCGGCCTTCGCGTTATTGTATCGACACGACTCGGAGCTAATACCCGTGTCTGTGATCTCCTCGTGCTAACGCGATGCGAAAACCCGACGCCGCGTCCGCGTTCTCCTCGCGTCCTGATTTGAACGCGGGTCTCGAACCCGCGTTTGTGGCATCTTCGCGACGCGACTCCCGCGTCTGTGATTACCGCGTCTGCTATTCCCGCGACGCGACTCCCGCGTCTGCGACCCCCGCGTCTCACTCTCATAAGCCCGCGTCTCCCTGTGTCTCTTTCTCTCTCTAGGTTTCTCCCCCTTTCTTTCTCTAACTCTTTCTCTCTCATCTTCACCTTCTCTCTCCAATATTTTCATATTATTATATTTTATGGCGCGTGCGCGAGTTCCATGGATTTCGGACTTTTCGGCATTTCCGGTGATTTAGGCGAGTGTCCTTGCTCTCGCCTCCATTTGGGTTTCCCGCTTCGTCGGGTCGACATGTCTTTTTTCCATGTTTTCATGTATTATGTATTTGGGCTGAGTCCCTGTATGTGTATGGCCGAGTGCCAATGACTGGACATGTATTGCTCTGTGACGAATGCTTGTATTAGGGTAGTTTCATTCTTGTATACATACCATGCCTGTGATGTATTTTACTGCTTTATACCATGCGTGGCTGACCCTTCGTGGTCGTTGGACTCTGGGTTTCTACCCACTCCTGGGATGGCTAGTAGTCACCGAGAGTGCGCTTAAACCCCGAGCGTACTTGGCTTCCGGACCCTTCAGCCTCCGGTCTCTCACTATCTCGAAAAAGGCGTGATTGGGATCGTCAGGTTTCTCATTCAGCCTCTGGTCTCTCACTATCTCGAAAGAGACGTGATTGGGATCGTCAGGTTTCTCAGCTCAGTCTGGTGAGCATACTTAGCGCTCAGTGCTTTATTCACTAAATTCGTTTAGGCGAGTTGCTGCCGGATTTTCTACTCGTATCTTAAACCGAGTTGTCCCGGTAACCTCGCAGAGCGCATTAGTGTCTAAACTCTGTTCGCTGCCTGTGCCTCCAGCTTGTTTAGCTCCGCCTGGTTATCATGATCAGCGTTCAGCGCTTTACCCCTAGATTCGTCTAGGCGAGATGCTGCCGGATTTTCTACTCGCACTTTAAGCCGAGTTGTCCCGGTAACCTTGCCAGACGCTCCAGTGTTAAATACTGTTTGCTGTATGTACACCCCAGCTTGCTCAGCTCCGCTTGATTGTGCTCAGCTACTACTTTACCACATGCCATGTACTTACCTGATAAGTTAACACTTGACATGCCATGTCATTACTTCATACCTGTCTTTTACATGCTACTATTTAACACCTGCTTGTATCACCTGACAACTGACGTGTTATCACCTGACACTGACATGCTACTACTTGGCAAGGCCCTTGTTATGACATGACTTGCCACCGGACTAATATCAACCTCTTGACATGACTTGTTACCTGCCAAATATCATCCTCCTGTCATGCTATCACTTGACACCCGGCATGATATACTTGACCTGTGATTATCTCATTTACGGGAATACTATACTTGTTATCATGCATTACATGCAGTGACTTGAATCTTGTACTTGTTATCCTGTATTATATACAGTGACCTGAATCTATAGTACTCATGTACTCCTGAACTCCTGATCCTGTCTTGTAACTGCTATTCCCGTAAATTTGATAACTACATAATAAATCATAAAAAGGAACAACTTGCATCGGGTCGGGGGAAACTTGCGGCTATCAATATGTGTTCGTGTTTACAATGGTACTAGGCATGTTGTGCAACTAAAACTTCGGTCTGACCTGTGGGCCTCCAGGCGACCGAGGGGAGTGCTAGCTCTCTCCTTCTTGGTACCATCTGATAAGGGCATTCTATAAGACCCTCCTGTAGGCCTTGCGGCCGGTTCCATACACCAGCGATGGAACGTCCTGGGTCGTGGTCCCGGGCATGTACAGGACCCACTGTAAACATAGTTCGTTGATACCCCCGTTGGTTTCCAATAACAACCTTGCTTTACTCGGATGTGGATATATGTGTGCTGGGACGCTAGTTCACATATCTAGACATCAGGGTAAGACGAGTAATAATAATAATAAAAGATGCCAACCATTGGATCTGTTGTATGCTTTGCCGAGCTTGCTTCTATCGGGTTTTACATTGGATTTCCGGTTTATGATTTTTATTATATTAACTGCTCATACCCTGCTCTATCCCTTGTCTTCTATTCCACCAGTCTCCTGTTCTTATCTTCTCATACCATGAGTACTTCCTGTTTGATACTACTTGTCTTATATCTACTTGCTCCTACATGCCTATGCTCACGACACGGTTTTCAATGCATGATTATGATTCGGTTTTATCGATACACTGGTACTTATCTCAGCACGCCATCTGGCATTTGTATCACCACTCGCCTGGGAGTTTCATCTGACTCCCCTGGATCCTCATGTCCAGGTTTTGGAGCTTGGAGCGTGTGGATTCCTCCAGTTGCTGATTAGAGTGGCGCAGCTGAAGCATGGATCCCCAGCAGACCGTCTGGAGCCCCATCCTTCCAGCCCCCCTTGTTCGGCTCTAGAGTTTCCCTGTTATGACTCTGAGCCTCCATTTGTACTGTTCATACTTGTACATTCTTGTATTCTCGCATTTGCGCCATGTTGGTGATGTAATATTCTTGTAATATTTATCACTTCCTATGATAACTTTGTAACTGTACTCATTGGTTGGAATGTATAATGCACCACTTGCTTCCGTACTCTGATTCTTGCCTGTACTGATGCTTAGCGTATATACGTGAGGGTATTCTGACCTGCGTATATACGTCCAGTAACGTTCTCGTACCCGCCGGACCGGGGCGTTACAGGGTGGTATCAGAGCCTAGGCTCTACATCCTCAGTAAGTCCAGACGGCAAATTAATGGTAAAGAAATTTGCAACTGGAATGCAAGAGTCCTGGTTATACAATCAAACTACAAGTACAGAGTTATCTATCATTCTTGATCATCCTTCCTTTGATTCCTATCTCTTCCATCCTTCCCCTGTTTTGGTTTTTCGAACCCTTTATACCAACTTAAGATATGAATAGACTAGAGAGGTAACGGCTGGTTCTGAGTGAAGCTATGACATGATCTCTTCGGCCAACTCTATGGTGCTTGGGTATTCTCAAGATTGATCAACGATCGGGTTATCTTTCAGAAGATGGTATTCGGGATTCTCTACGAGTATTTTATATTCTCGGCTATATCTTTCAGAGTGATTGATGCCTGGTATTCGGAATTCTCAATTATCGGTTCTTCTTTATTATGCTCAGTACTATCAGGTTTTCTTTATCTTCGGTATTCTGGCTTATTCGCAGAACGCTATCAAGTATGCAGTACAGCTGGAATTCTATTGCTAAGCAGTGTTATCAGATCAGTATTATGGGGCATCGTTCAAAGATTTATGCAACAGGAAGTGCAGGAGATGTCAATATTCGGATTATTGTGCAGTCGACTTGAGAGCCCTACCCGCAGTAATTAATGTCTTAATTGGTATAATTCCCGTCCAGTCCCCTTTGTGTTCAATTTACCCCTTATCGAAATTGCGAGGACGCAATTTTTTGTAAGGTGGATGGATTGTAACACCCCGCTCCCAGAATACGTACTTAGTTGCGTATTCAGATTTTTCGATCGTATTTTTCGATTTACTTCCTGTATTTGTTTTGTATTATGAATTATTTATATGATCGTTTTGTCTTAGATCCGGATTCTCGGACTCGGAGTCAGCTCTAGTCTGAACCGAGGACCCGATCCGAGGGTATTACTCGATTTGATCTTTCTGATATTTAGATTTGACCAATTTCAGTTTTAAACATCATTTTTCAATATTTTAGATTTTCTATGATTTTCTAGAATTTTCCTGAATTAAATTGAAAATCTTCAAAACCGGTGTCGACCAGCGCCGCTGATCGATTCCCGGATTTTTAATTTACAAACGAATTAGAATTACTAGAAGTGTCTTTTTACATTATTTCTTAAAATCACATTTCCTATCTAAATACTTTTTCTGAGGATTTTATGAATTTATGAAAATTCCACCGGATTGGGTGTCGGCCAGTATCGCTAGTTGATTTCAGGATTTTAGTTTACAATCGGGATTGAATTTCTAAATTCTGCTTTCACTTTACTTCTTAAAATCATATTTTATTCTTTAATACATTTTCTGGGATTTTTCAGAATTTATCAAAATCCGGCCGACCCGGTGTAGACCGGTATCGGCGGTTGACTTCCGGATTTTTAATTTGAAAACGGGATTTTATTTCTGAAAACTGATTTTATATTATTTCTCAAGATGACGTTTTCTACCTCTGGGTATTTTGGGGATTTTTCCGGAACAGTCGATATTTCGCGACCATATTATAATATTATTATTTTTGAATCTTTCTTTTCTTTCTTTCTTTCCTTTCTTTTCTCCCACCAACCGCAGCCCACTCCCCTCCACATGGGCGACACCCCCCCTCTCTCATTTAATTCCTCTCCCATCCATCTCTCTCTTTCCCATCAATCTCTTTTTCTCTCCTTTTTCTTTTCTTTTCTTTCTCTTTCTCCCTTCTCTTCTTTCTCTTCTTCTTCTTCCCCATTTCCTTAGACGACGCCCCCAACCGGCCACCACCGCCGCCGGCGCCTCCGGCCACCACGACGCCTGCGAGAGACCCCCCGAACTCCGGCCAACTCCTCCTCCTTTTCTTTTTTCTTTTCCTTTCTTTCTTTTTCTTTTCTTTTCCTTTTCTTTCTCTTCCTTTTTCTCTTCCTTCCCCAGATCCGGCCACGGTCTCTCCGTCGCCGAGCTCCTCCCTCCTCCGGCACCCCCGGCGGGGGCTGACCGCCGCCGGCGTGACGCCGGCGGCCTGGGCGCGGCCAGGGGGCCTCCTGGCCCCCTGTGCGCGGAGTGGAGGGGGCAGCAGCCCCCTCCCTTCACCTCCTTTGGGGTGGCCGCAGGCCACCCCTGGCCTGCGCCGGCGGCAAGGGCCGGCACAGACTCTCTCCCCTCCTCCCTCTGGCCGCCCTGCGGCGGCCAGAGCTCGGCCGGCCAGGGAAACAGGCCCTGGCCGGGGCTCTGTTGGAGGGAGGGGGCTGCCCCCCTCCTGTTTCTCCCCTGGGGTGGCCACCGGCCACCCCAGCTTCGGCGCCGCCGGCGATCCGGCGGCGGCCGGCGGCTGTGCCGGCCAGGGACTGGAAGCCCCCTGTGCGTGAGCTAAGGGGGGTGCTGCCCCCTATCTTCTCTCTCTCTCTCTCTCTCACTTCCTGTACCTCTCTTTCTCTCTCCTGAATTCTCTCTCTCTCTCTCTCTCTCCTGTTCTTTCTCTCTCTCTCTCTCCTATCCTTTCTCTCTCTCTCTCTCCTGCCCTCTTCTCTCTCTTCTCTCTCTCCTCTGTTAACTCTCTCTCTCTCATGTTATCCCTTTCTCTCTCTCCAAATTATCTCTCTCTTTAGATCTCCCCCCTCTCTGTTATTTCTGACGCGGATCTCACCCCCGCGTGCAGGCGACCTCTTAACGCGGCCTTCGCGTTATTGTATCGACACGACGCGGAGCTAATACCCGCGTCTGTGATCTCCTCGTGCTAACGCGATGCGGAACCACGACCGCGTCCGCGTTCTCCTCGCGTCCTGATTTGAACGCGGGTCTCGAACCCCGCGTTTGTGGCATCTTCGCGACGCGACCCCGCGTCTGTGATTACCGCGTCTGCTATTCCCGCGACGCGACTCCCGCGTCTGCGACCCCCGCGTCTCACTCTCATAAGCCCGCGTCTCCTGTGTCTCTTTCTCTCTCTAGGTTTCTCCCCCTTTCTCTCTCTAACTCTTTCTCTCTCCTCTTCACATTCTCTCTCCATATTTTCATATTATTATATTTTATGGCGCGTGCGCGAGTTCCATCGATTTCGGACTTTTCGGCATTTCCGGTGATTTAGGCGAGTGTCCTTGCTCTCGCCTCCATTTGGGTTTCCCCGCTTCGTCGGGTCGACATGTCTTTTATTCCATGTTTTCATGTATTATGTATTTGGGCTGAGTCCCTGTATCTGTGTATGGTCGAGTGCCAATGACTGGACATGTATTGCTCTGTGACGAATGCTTGTATTAGGGTAGTTTCATTCTTGTATACATACCATGCCTGTGATGTATTTTACTGCTTTATACCATGTGTGGCCGACCCTTCGTGGTCGTTGGACTCTGGGTTTCTGCCCACTCCTGGGATGGCTAGTAGTCACCGAGAGTGCGCTTAAACCCCGAGCGTACTTGGCTTCCGGACCCTTCAGCCTCCGGTCTCTCACTATCTCGAAAGAGGCGTGATTGGGATCGTCAGGTTTCTCATTCAGCCTCCGGTCTCTCACTATCTCGAAAGAGACGTGATTGGGATCGTCAGGTTTCTCAGCTCAGTCTGGTGAGCATACTTAGCGCTCAGTGCTTTATTCACTAAATTCGTTTAGGCGAGTTGCTGCGGATTTTCTACTCGTATCTTAAACCGAGTTGTCCGGTAACCTCGCAGAGCGCATTAGTGTCTAAACTCTGTTCGCGCTGTGCCTCCAGCTTGTTTAGCTCCGCCTGGTTATCATGATCAGCGTTCAGCGCTTTACCACTAGATTCGTCTAGGCGAGATGCTGCGGATTTTCTACTCGCACTTTAAGCCGAGTGTCCCGGTAACCTTGCCAGACGCTCCAGTGTTAAATACTGTTTGCTGTATGTACACCCCAGCTTGCTCAGCTCCGCTTGATTGTGCTCAGCTACTACTTTACCACATGCCATGTACTTACCTGATAAGTTAACACTTGACATGCCATGTCATTACTTCATACCTGTCTTTTACATGCTACTATTTAACACCTGCTTGTATCACCTGACAACTGACGTGTTATCACCTGACACCTGACATGCTACTACTTGGCAAGGCCCCTTGTTATGACATGACTTGCCACCGGACTAATATCAACCTCTTGACATGACTTGTTACCTGCCAAATATCATTCCTGTCATGCTATCACTTGACACCCGGCATGATATACTTGACCTGTGATTATCTCATTTACGGGAATACTATACTTGTTATCCTGCATTACATGCAGTGACTTGAATCTTGTACTTGTTATCCTGTATTTATATACAGTGACCTGAATCTATAGTACTCATGTACTCCTGAACTCCTGATCCTGTCTTGTACCTGCTATTCCCGTAAATTTGATAACTACATAATAAATCATAAAAAGGAACAACTTGCATCGGGTCGGGGGAAACTTGCGGCTATCAATATGTGTTCGTGTTTACAGTGGTACTAGGCATGTTGTGCAACTAAAACTTCCGGTCTGACCTGTGGGCCTCCAGGCGACCGAGGGGAGTGCTGGCTCCCTCCTTCTTGGTACCATCCTTATAAGGGCATTCTATAAGACCCTCCTGTAGGCCTTGCGGCCGGTTCCATACACCAGCGATGGAACGTCCTGGGTCGTGGTCCGGGCATGTACAGGACCCACTGTAAACATAGTTCGTTGATACCCCCGTTGGTTTCCAATAACAACCTTGCTTTACTCGGATGTGGATATATGTGTGCTGGACGCTAGTTCACATATCTAGACATCAGGGTAAGACGAGTAATAATAATAATAATAAAAGATGCCAACCATTGGATCTGTTGTATGCTTTGCCGAGCTTGCTTCTATCGGGTTTTACATTGGATTTCCGGTTTATGATTTTATTATATTAACTGCTCATACCCTGCTCTATCCCTTGTCTTCTATTCCACAGTCTCCTGTTCTTATCTTCTCATACCATGAGTACTTCCTGTTTGATACTACTTGTCTTATATCTACTTGCTCCTACATGCCTATGCTCACGACACGGTTTTCAATGCATGATTATGATTCGGTTTTATCGATACACTGGTACTTATCTCAGCACGCCATCTGGCATTTGTATCACCACTCGCCTGAGGAGTTTCATCTGACTCCCCTGGATCCTCATGTCCAGGTTTTGGAGGTTGGAGCGTGTGGATTCCTCCAGTTGCTGATTAGAGTGGCGCAGCTGAAGCATGGATCCCCAGCAGACCGTCTGGAGCCCCATCCTTCCAGGCCCCCTTGTTCGGCTCTAGAGTTTCCCTGTTATGACTCTGAGCCTCCATTTGTACTGTTCATACTTGTACATTCTTGTATTCTCGCATTTGCGCCATGTTGGTGATGTAATATTCTTATAATATTTATCACTTCCTGTGATAACTTTGTAACTGTACTCATTGGTTGGAATGTATAATGCACCACTTGCTTCCGTACTCTGATTCTTGCCTGTACTGATGCTTAGCGTATATACGTGAGGGTATTTCTGACCTGCGTATATACGTCGCAGTAACGTTCTCGTACCCGCCGGACCGGGGCGTTACAACTATGGAAAAACGATTCAAGTAGATAATAATGAACAATCAATAAAATATTAAATGAAGAAGACTTATCATCCTTCATCAATAAATATAATTTTATTCATACCGAGTTGATTCAAATAGCTTTAAAACCGTTAACATTTCAAGGATTAAATGCATGCTTATTAACATCACTAAGAGATGCTAAATGTTTAGATTATATTCAATCTTTAATGGGAGTCATGCAAACCAGCCTTTGTTATGGTCCAGTTTATTTTAATGTCTATCAAAATTTAAGTCTATTTTTAACAGATCTAAATATATTAGAGGCGACAACTTTAAATATAAAAACACATGGGTATAATTTTATGCTTGGATCTGAAACAATTGCAGTAATTTTTAGAATCTATTATAAAGTTCTAAATATATTAGCACCTAAAGATAAACAAATAACAAAATCAGGAAAAACAACACTGGTTGAAACAAATTTATTAACATCTAATATAGTCACAAATAGAATTTTAAAATGGGAAGAAATAAATTTTTCACAAAATTGGTTACTAAATACCTCCTAGACCTATAATAGAAACAAACCTAAACCAAATAATTCAAATAGAAGATGGAGAAGTAGAAGTAGAGAAGTTAAATTTAATCCAAAACAAGTAACGAGAATTCTAGCTTTAAAAAATCTAACTTTGAAAATCAATCAGTTAGAAGTTTCAATAGTAACAGAAAAGATCAAGATCTAATGTTTGAAAATAAAAGAGACAAAAAAATAGAAGTTAGACAAAAAAATAGAAGTTCAAGGAATAAAGATTTCTAATTCTTCAATAGCTCATCCAATTTACGAGAAGTCTAATCCAGATTCTCCTACACAGTCAAATATGAATTTTGATATTTAATGGATTTTACACAGGAAGTATTATAAGAAAATTTTTAAACGAAGAATATAATAAAAAAATTCATTTCAAGGCGAAAAAACTCCCTCCTCTCTTGTAATCTCTTGCTCATGTGCTAAGTTTACCTCCCTTTATTTTATAATTATAGATCCCTGTAAATTACTCTTGATAAATAAAAGTCTGGTTCATGTTCCTCTAATTTCTTTAGGTCATGTTGTTGGGCCTTAGGCTCGTGGTTGTCAGAACTGGCGAGCATAGGGAGCATTCCTTGTTGTTAGCGACACGGAGAATATTATAAGTTATGTTAACAATGGAGCAGTTCCCCTCCTGTCGCACGATCCGTGTTATCAATGAATGTCGATATATTCTCAACAACAATGTATGTATGAGCATCGAATTCAGGAGGTGGAATTGCAATGCCGCTGCGCACATCTTGGTCGTGATGCCTGAAACTCGACTTTATGATAACTTGTTGAGTAACTTATTGTCTTCTCATCTTTTGATTGAGCTTTGTATTCTTGAGAAAAACTAGTGCTTTATCTAATAAAATGGCTGATCTTTTCCCTCTTCCGAAAAAGAAAAAAAAACTCCAAAAAATTAAATTGAAACGGTTTAGCCAATGTTCATAATTTACAAAACTATAATTAACTACCTCCAAAGGTTGGTCTTAATTGTGTTTAGAAAAATCCAATCAGAATGAATTTTGCTTTAACTCCAAAAATCTATTTGCTGGTGAAATGATAATTTAGAGAGAACTGCAGTTAAGAGTATGCTTGGCTTTCAATGTTTCTAAACTTTAGTTTATTTTAAGGTATAGTTACAGGATGTAAATCTCTAGCTGCACTTTTCTGAACTATAGTTTCTTTAGCGAAATAATCTTTGGAGTTAGAGAAAAATCCATCGTGATTGGATTATTTTAAACTACAGTTAAGATCAACTTTTGAAGCTAGCCAATTGTAGTTTAGTGAACTACAAATGCTAGCCAAATGGACATCAGTTTAATTTTTTAGTAAGAATACTTTAACTTTAGAAAACTAAATCAAAAAGCCGAACGAGCTAGAAAAGTAGGTTTCACTTGAGGATCTAACAAATTTTTTTCCCACAAAATATGAAAATTTCTGTTAAGAGTCAAAAGATGTCAACAAGATTTCCTTGTTCGGATGTGATGCTTCAATTTTATTTATTATTATTATTATTTGAATGTTAGACATATTTAAACAGGACCAAATTATTTTCACAGATTATGTTTGTTTAAGAAGGGAAAAAATTGTTAGATTATCGCTTGCGGTGGAACCGAGCGACGAAAAGGAGAGGGGGGAGAGGGGAGGAAGAATAAGGTGTGGGAAGATGGAAGAGGGTGAGGGAAGAGAGGAGAGAGGACTAAGAAGAGGTTCTCTCTGTGACTCTCTCTTTGGAGGATGGATGGACAAAGTTCAAGAAGGAGTAACGGGAGAAACCTTCCTTTACTCGATTTGATTAGTTAAATCCAAACTATCAATCAAATTATTGAGCTTGCCTTCCTTATAAGAAGATTAAATGAAATATTCTTTTTTAATCGAAAAGGATCGAAGGGAGATTTTTCTCGTGACTCATATAAAAACTTTGTCCATTCGTCCGTTCATCTTCTTCCGTAAGAGAAAAAGAGCACTCCCTTCTCCTTCTTCTTCCTCTCTCAGCTCTCTGCTCCTTCTTCGTCTCCCCTCCTTCTCCTGACCGATTGGTTAGTCTCCCACCGACAACGGTTATACACAAATATTTATTATCAAAACTGTCTAAAGGGTGATTTTATCCCGTAATTCATATAAAAATTTTCTCCGCCTTCATTCGCGAGAGAGAGCAACATCGACCCCCTTCTTCCCTCACTCTCAACTCTCCCCTCCTTCTCTCTTTATTCCTTTTTTTTTTTTTCACTCCTCTTTCTGATCGATGTTCAGTTTCTCAAAGACAAAAATGTTATACCAATACTAGGATTGTATTTAATAATAGTAAGGAAACAGATTTTTAAGACGCTGAAAAGGAAAAAAAAAATCTAAAAAAAAAAAGAGAAAAAAAATATAATGCTTCTGCAAACGGATCCACAACGATCTCGTGGTTCCGACCCGGATCCGCCCCCATGCCCGGCTCACTCCGTCGGAAGCTACAGATGACTGACTGGACTCGTTCTTCGCGATCAAATTTCCGGGGGTAAAAAAACACCAGCCGATAATAAAAATAAATAATTCTTCCTCCTCCATTGTTTCTTCAGAGCGTGAGATCTGGTGTTTGGATCGAGGGATAAATGGAAGACGTCGGCATCGAGGCGAAGGAGGCGGCCGCTCGCGAGGTCACCAAGCTCCTCCCGCTGCCGGAGTTCCTGGCCTCCATCGCTTCCATCAAATCCGACTACCTCTCTCGTCAACAGGTACGAATTTTTGAGCAATCTGAACTTTTCCTCGATTTGAAACCTGTTTATTTCGTCGGTATTTGGATTCTTTTGGCAATTCCATTGATCTCGGGTTCTTGTGAGTCAATCCGAGCTAAAAACCTGAAACTTTTCTCAATTGAAACCAGTTCGTCGGTATTTGGATTCTTTTCGCAATTGCCTTGATTTCGAGTCATTGTGATTCAATCCCAGCTAACATTTCTGTGAAATTACTTTGAACAGTGCTGATGTTGGACGTAAGATTATAATTAGAGAGATATTAGGAGAGAAACGCGTCATTGGGTGATATAATTCAAGATTTTTTTTGAATTTTTTAATAATGGAAATCCAGTGCTTTATCAGGTTTAAATGAATGAAATTCACTGAACTATGATGACCTTCAAATTCACGTTGATTTCAAGTTGATATTGGACATTTTGGTTATAATTAGAAGCACATTGGGAGACAATTGGGAGAATTGATGACTATAGTTGCAACTGGAGGCACTATGTTTGAGGGTTTGAGTGGTGAAATGAATATGCAAGAGCAGTTGTTAGATAGTTTTTGCCGGCAAAACAGGTTTCTTACTAAAATTGGGGGAAGAACTGACAGTTGTCTTAATGACATGCTGTTTGCCTATGCAGTTTAGTTCCTTGAGGTAAAAAGAAAAATTTGCCCGAGAGCCAAACTTGCGATTTGCGAAGCCCTTTCCTTTCATGACTTAATCCTACTACAATGGAAAGTACTGTGCCCCAGAGTACATGCATTGCTATTCTAATGTGTGTTTGGGCAATTTAAAAAAAAAAAACGACTTCTGACAGGCCAAAAAAAAAAAAAAAAAAAAAAAAAAAAACCTATTTTGAAAATTAATTCCAAAAATTGACCTGGGCCAAAAATAATTCTAAAAACCGACTTCTGACAGGCCACATTAGCGCCACCTCAGCGATGGCCGCCAGCGCTGGCGCTGGCGGGGGGCATTTTTGGTTCGCCCGGGGTTGACAACCCTGGGCGAACCTCTCTCTCTCTGTTTTGAGTTTTGGACTTGGCCGGGGTTACCTATATACTTTTTTTTTTGGGCCCCGGCCAAGCAACAAGTGGTCATTCACTTGCAAGTGAACGTTGTTGCCATGCAAGTGCATGACCATGCATGCAACCCCGACCAAGCTCAAACTCAAAAAAAAAGAAGAAGAAAGAATTGGGCATGTGAATGCAAGTAAACGTTGTTGCCATGCACAAACTCAAAAAAAAAAAAAAAAAAAAAAAGAGTTGGGCAAGTGAACGCATGTGGCTTGGCCGAGGTTGGCAACCCCAGCCGAGCCAAAAAATTCAAATATATATATATATATATATATATATATATATATATATATATATATATATATATATATAGTGTTCAACCGGGGTTGTCAATCCCGGTCGAATCAAAAACACCCTGTCAGCGCCAGCGCCACACTAGCGGCCAGCATTGACGTAGCGCCGAGTGGCGCTGACGTGGTCGGTTCTTGAAAATAATTTGAGAGAGGTCTATTTTTGAGATTATTTTAAGAAAAAAGGGTTATTTTAAAAAATTGCCCTGTGTGTTTATTCAAAACTTAAGTTAACTATATCTACAATTCCCCATCCTAATAATTCACCTAAAAAGCACAAAACTTTCAAAGTTTCCTATATGCATATTCTACACGTGTGTTGATTAAAAACTTTTGGTGACTATATCTGCAAGTCCCCATCCAAATAGTTCACCTAAAAAGCATAGAATTTCAAAGTTTCCTAGTATTGTAGATCAATATATCAATGTTTTGTCTTCTATCTTGCATAAACAAGTTGCTAATGACTTCTTTGATTAACACTTGATTCACCAAGTAGCAATACGGGACAATTAAACAGGTCCATATTTTGTTAATAAAATTAATGACAACAACTAAACATTTTCTTCTCAAAATGTGGGGCATACTGATGAATGAACTTGGCTTTTCAGCAAGATATATGTGGATACTTAAACATATTTTCTGTTATGCAATGAAGTTTTTGTTTGTGAAATATATACGGTCTTTGTGTACTAACTTTCAAGATGTAACAAGTACATCTGTCTTCCTATGCTTTCCAGGCAAATGATGCTCAGCTCAGCACAATGGTCGCGGAGCAGGTAAAGCTATCTCTGTTCTGAAGCTAAATTGCTATTTGCTTTTGTTTACAACTCACTGATGCAGATTGCTAAAATGTCCTGGAGCAGGCAATTTTACTGCTGTAAAATAACCATTGAACCATACACGATTTACATTTAAAACTGTTTATGGTGTAGTGTTTTGTTTATCATCCTTTGTTTTCTCATTTTCTGAAGATTTTACATGTTTCCTAACACCTTTATACTTGTTTTTGACAAGCTTAGAATGTTTTTTGCAGGTTGAGCAAGCTCATGCTGGTATAGATGCTCTCACTTTATCTCAGAAAACAATAAACCAGCTCCGTGAAAACTTCTTGTCCATTGAAAAGTATGCCCACAGTCAGTGTTCAGCATTATTCTAATAATTGTTGTATCTGATTTGTACAACCACGTCTTTAATCTCATCTTTTATTTCATGTTATTCTTTGAAAATCTTTTAATGTTTCAATGCATTTTAATTTGTCACTATGCTGATATGTCAGGTTGTGCCAAGAATGTCAAACACTGATAGAAAATCATGACAGGATAAAACTTCTTAGCAATGCAAGGAACAATTTGAACACAACACTAAAGGTTGGGTGAACTATTTGATACCACCATGCTGGTTTTTATAATTTACACATTCCACAACCAAAATTGTCTTATTATTTAGTTGTTCCATTGGTTTTTCCTTTTTCCGCCTAGTAGGTCATCAATAATTCAACCAAAAGAAACAGGTCTCCTCATTATCTAGTTGTAATCTGTAGTTGAAATTGATTGAAACCTGGCACTAAGAAGTAAGAATTCCTCAATTTTCCTGTGGGTTGTAATTGTGCTAATTGTTTAGTTTTGTTAGGATGTTGGTGGGATGATGTCCATTTCTGTTGAAGCAGCTGCAGCACATGATTCTTTAAGTGATAACAGGGAACTAATTCATACATATGAGGTATCACTATTGTCTATAATGTTTCATGACTGCCAATTTTCTAGGATTTAGGAAACTATTTGTTTATGTATTGCTAATTTTTTTTTCTGTCTTACTGGTGTGGTTTTAGAAATTGACAGCACTTGATGGTAAGAGACGGTTTGCGTTAGCAGCTGCTGCATCACACAAAGAAGAGGTTGGCAGGCTAAGGTCAACAACAGTAGCTCTTACACATTGCGTTATTTCTTTGCCAATCAACTTGGTTGTTTTAAAAAAAACAAAACATTCGGGAATGTTGTTGGGTGAACCCCCAACCACGCACCCATCCACACGTTTTAAGTTGTGAATGTCACACAACTGAATTTAACCAATGTCTTAACTAGTTTGGTGCACAGCACCAGGGCATGCTTGATTATTTCTCTGTCTAGTTTTTTTTTATGCTAGACACTGGAGGTTATTTTGGTTAAGTTTTTCTTGAATAGGAATCTATATATGTTTGAATGACTTTGACTACCTTTCCGACAATTCTACTTAAATATGCGCATGATCTTCACAGAGAATACTTTGAAGATGTAGATCGGACGTGGGAGACATTTGAGAAAACATTGTGGGGCCACATTTCTAACTTCTATAAGCTTGCGAAAGAAAGGTATGATCCTCATCACGAGAATTGCTTCTTATATTTACTGCAATCAGTTTAGTTAATTACTTGGTTATTTGGTGTAACTATTTTCTTTCTACGTTTTCTGCAAATGCTTTGAGCTTATACCATTTATTATCTTCTTGATGTTTTAGATGCTTGTCATCATGGTTTGAAATATCGGCAATATTGTATTGGGACTTGAGGTGTCCGATACAATATTAACCCTATAATATCGTCTGATATTGGGGCCGATTTTGCGAATATGGACGATATTGTTAATATTGATACTAAACGCATTGGTCGATACCAGTGTTTTAAATACCGGATATCAGCGATATGTCAATCAGCTTTATATACCGAATACCGGATACTGGGTGATATATCGCGATATGGTACTAAATACTAGACTTCATATCGGATGTCATACCGGATGAAGAATATACATGTGATTGCGTACATAAATTGAAATTATTTAAAGCAAGTTTAGGATCATAGACTCATAGGGGATACTTATCTTTTCCCTTCTCATGACTTGTGGATCTAAAATCGATGATTCTTCATGTCACCTTATCATCTTCATCTTCACCAACATACACTTCACTTAATAAGTGTTGGAGCTCCCTTTTTTGCCTTCCTTTACCTTCTTCGATTTATTTAAATAAGACACTATTAAAATCACAATTTTCATGAAAACAAATCATAACAATCCAATAATCAGATAAAGAGAGAGACATAGAAAGAGAGAGAGTAAGAAACAGACAGAGAGAGAGAGAGATGGCGAGAGGACATAAATAGAAAAAGAGAGATAGAAAGAGACAGAAAAAAAGAGAGATGGACAGACACAGACAGGAAGAGAGACAGAGACAGAAAAAGACAAAAAAGAGAGATGGAAGAGATATATAAAGATAGAGAGAGATGGAGAGAGAGGTTCCAAAGTGGAGATGCGTCGGGGAGAGAGACGGTGTCGTCGAGAGAGAGAAGAGAGATGGCATCGTCGAGAGGGAGAGAGAGATGGCGTCATCGAGGGAGAAGAGAGATGGCGTCGTCGAGGGAGAAGAGCGATTCAGGGGAGAGAGGGAGAGAGAGAAAACCGACATCAAGGGCGATCACACTCAGAAAGGTGGATTTCGTCGGTGCCCTAGCTCGAGAGAGAGGTAGGATTAACTCTTCTTCTTTTTTCCTTTATTCTTTTTATGTAACACAAGAGGGTTGGGTTGACCCGCTTCATTAGCGAGCTGTGACTAAGTTTGGTTTTATATAATAAAGCGGGTCAGGTTTTATCACTTAGCCAATTTAGTGGATTATGACCTGACCCGAATCACAAAACGATAAGCCAATTTAATGGGGATATTTCATCTCGGATATCGACCAAGTGGCGATATATTGGTCCATATCGGTCTAAAACAATATCCGATAAAATTTTGCACCTGTCATATTATTTTGGATAGAATACCATATCTCGGCGGATATAATGGCATATCATCAGAGATTTAAAACACTGGCCAATACTGATATCGAGAAATTTAAACCATGCTTGGCATAATTGAAGAAGATAAACTGAAACTTGTATTTATATTGAGTAGTTCTTGTTGCATCAATTGCCATCACATTTCTGATTAGAAACTGTTAATGTGTTGGTGTCTTAAGTGGTTTTTCTTCAAACACCACTATTCTGTCATTTGCAGGACATTATATCGAATTTGTGTTTCCATCAGCTTTACAACTGATAAGTAGAATTAGTGATTGAGAGAGTAAGAGATGAGTTCTAGGCCTCATACTCTAGTCTATATATAATAACCAATATAGAGTACATCTAGTCTCACGGGCAATGTGGGACTAAACCAATACAGAATCTCTCTCAGTACTCCCCCTCAAGTTAGAGCATATATATCATACATGCTCAACTTGTCACAAATAAAATCTATCATTGTTCTATCAAGTGGTTTGGTAAGAATATCTGCTAACTGGTGTCCTGCCACAACGATCTTTTCCTCAAGCTTCTTACGAACTATATGACAATCAACCTCAACGTGTTTGGTTCTCTCGTAGAACACGATATTTTTAATAATGTGTATTGCTGCCTTGTTGTCACGATATAGTCTCATGGGACACTCTAGGGGAAACCAATCTTTATTAATAAATCTCTAGTCCAGATTAGCTCTAATGTCACATTTGTCATCGTCATGTACTCTGACTCCACACTGGACTGAGAGGCCACAATCTGCTTTTTTACTTTTCATGACATAAGGTTTCCTTCAAGAAAGACACACTATCCTGTGGTCGACCTCCTATCAAAAGGATACCCTGTCAAGTCTGCATCTTAGAAGCCTGCTACTCTGGTGTGTCCATGATCTAAATAGAGAAGCTCTCTCTGGATCTTTCTTTAAATACCTCAAAATCTTCATTATCGTCTCCAAGTGGGCAGTCCTCGGTGTTGACAAAAACTGACTCGCTATACTGATTGAGTCTAGTCACTGTTTCAACCGGACTAAGGTTTCAACTTGCAAACCTTCACACACTCTCCCTGAGCAACAAAGCCTGGTGGTTGCTCCATGTAAACCTTCTCATCAAGAATACCATCGAGAAAGACATTCTTAATGTGCAACTGATGAAGTGGTCAGTGGTATGTCACTGCTAATGACATAAGTACTCACACATATGTCATCTTCGCTACCGGAGAGAAGGTATTTATATAATCCAATCCATACACCTGTGGGTATCTTTTGGCAACCAGTCTCGCATTTAAGCGAGCCAGAGACCCATCTGGATTTTACTTGACAATGTAAACCCACTTACACCCAACAACTTTCTCTCCTAGTGGAAGTGTGACTAACTTTTAAATCCTATTTTGCTGTAAGGCTGTCATCTCTTCCTGCATTGCCTGAGTCCAACCTGGAAGAACATTGCTTCTAATACATTCTTGAGAACCGAGAATGAGTCTAAAGAAGAAACAAATGAACAAAAAGAAGATGATAAATGAGAATAAGAAACAAAATTGGAATGAGAAAGCCTGAGTAAGTGTAATGGGAAGATCATCAGTAGTAGAAGAACCTGGTAATTGATTAGTGACAATCTCACTTGATTCTTGCGTAGGATTGGTACTGAGGCTGGTACTGACACAGGAGCAGGAGCTGTTCGTCGTGTATAGATCTGAATTAGACTCTGAAATCGAAGTGAATCTTTACCAGTCACATTTTCAGATGTTGACACATTTTCAGATGTTGACTCACCACTATTGAGTAATGTCTCCCGATAGAACATGTAATCATAGTCATCATCTGATGCAAAAGAAGGAGATGTGAAAATTTCAAGTTTAGACTCAAAAAAAGTTACATCCGTACATTAAGCTATATCGGCCTACAGATTGACAAAAACATTTATAACATTTCTGAATTATAGAGTAATCAAGAAAAATCCCTTTAAGAGACTGTGAATCAAGTTATTGTCTTATGAAGACTATGATTATGGGCATAACAGAGAGATTCAAAAATATTTGGAGGCGAAGGGAACAAATCAATATTGGAGTACATGATGGAACATGAGATTTTATTTTGCAATACAAAACATGTCATTCGATTTATCAAGTAACAAGCAGTCAAAAACTCATCCCAAAATTCTTTTGGTACTTGTTTATGAAATAGAGGAGTCTTACCAATGTCAAAAAATGTATCTATTCTTACGTTCAGCTACCCCATTCTGTTGAAGAGTGTAAACACAAGAGGATTGATGTAAGATTCTATTTTGTTTCAGAAACTAACTAAAGTGATTGTCGTGATTATCCAAATATTCTTTAGCATTACCCGTCTCAAAAATTTAATGTTAGAATTAAAATAATTCTTTATTTCCAAATAAAAACTTTAAATGTGAAAAACACTTCAGAACGAGATTTTAGCTGTTATATCCATGTGATATGAGAATAATTATCCACAAAGCTGACAAAATACTTAAAGTAGCATCAGAGATTGGCAGAAAAAGAGATGAATTCTAGGTCTCATACTCTAGTCTATATATAATAATTTGTACAGAGTACATCTAGTCTCACATGCATTGTGTGACTAAACCAATATAAAGTCTCTCTCAACACTCCTCAAGCTAGACCATACATATCATACATGCCCAACTTGTCACAAATAAAATTTATCCTTGTTCTATTAAGTGGTTTGGTAAAAAGATATGCTAACTGGTGTCCTGATGATACATGCTTCGCCACAATGATCTTTTCCTCAAGCTTTTTACAAACTATATGACAATCAACCTCAATGTGTTTGATTCTCTTATGGAACACGACATTTTCTGCAATGTGTATTGTTGCCTTGTTGTCACCATAGTCTTATAGGACACTTTGAGGAAAATCAATATCTGTCAATAAATTTCTGATCCAGATTAACTCTAATGTCACATTTGCCATCACCTATACTCTGACTCTGTACTGGACCAGGAGACCACACTCTTACTTTTTGTTTTTCCACAACACAAGGTTCCTTCAAGAAAGACACAATATCATGTGGTCGATCTCCTATCAAAATGGTACCGACTTAGTCTCCATCTGAGAAGCCTACTTTGATAGCCTTTCTCATTCAAGCCAAAGTCAATTGCTCTGTCTTTCGGTTCACATGGAAGATCAGCTCATCTTATATTTGTAGCTTGATGTTCTTGATAGTATCAAGCATCTATTCATTCGGCTGAATAAGTTGGTCCAAGATGAGTAGCTGGAAAGACGAATACTGCTTCAGCACGGACCCCCTAATCACATCGAGTCTGAACGTTGTAGACCGACTGGCAACCAATAACACTCTTCCCTTCGGGAAAGGGAACAAGGTCCCAGTTCTGCTTTGCTGAAGAGCATCTTGATCTACCTGAGAATGTTGTTTTAATAAAGCTAGGAGACTCCAATGATTTTTGGGTGATGTGGTATGTTAATCTCTTTTTCTTAGTTATATTGTTTATTCTTACGTGGGTAGAAATTTTTATTTTGAAGGCTCCTGTGTCAGAGGGACTTCGCCCCAAGCCAGGTCACATGTCTATTGCCCAACAAGTAGTTGATGAGAGGTTTAGGCTTTGATAGCCTTCTCATTCAAGCTAGAGTTCAATTGCTATGTCTGCTGGTTCACATGGAAGATCGGCCCATCTCATCTTTCTAGCTCGATTTCTTGACAGCATCAAGCATCTATTCAGCTGAATAAGTTGCTCAAAGATGAGTAGCTGAAAAGATGAACCCTGCTTCAGCACAGACCCGAGTCAGATCGAGTCTGAACCTTGTAGACCCATTGACAACCAATAACACTCTTCCATTCAGGCAAGGGAACAAGGTTCCAAGGTTCTGTTGAGCATCTTGTTCTTTGCCATGACTTGCTGCAGCAAGCAATTCAACAAATGGAAAGAATGAGACTTTTGCTAAAAGATTTGATACCTAACTAATGACTTAGTGGAATTGGCATGACCTGAATGTTCAGATTTGTCAAGGTTATGCATACTTAGTAAATGAATTCTGCTTAGGCCATGCCTCTTGGCTTATATTACAACCCTGAGTTAGAATGTTAACTCCCTATAGAGATGTTCTCATCTTTTCTCTTCGCTTGGACTATTTCCTCGTCTAGGAAAATTTGGAGGGTTGCTCCTTGGTTGTATCAGCTTAGCTGAGTGACGTAAAGACCAACCTGCCAACTGGCCTTAAAGATTCCAACAAAGGCTCTGCTAATTTAACTGGAATTTGACAGCAACTCATAAAGAGTTGATGTCAGGTTGACAGCTGGTCATAGAAGCTTGGAGGATGCTAGTATAGAGTTTTCTCAGTCCTTGTCACACTCTGCGTCTCAGCTCCTTTTGATGGGGGAAAAATCATGGATGAAGATGCTGATGTATACAATTATGTGAAGTGGGCTTCATTATGATACGAGGGTTGCATGCAATTGTTTGTCCTTTTATCTGGTTGTATTATTATTTTTGCATAATGAATGTGAAGAATAAAGAATGCCTGTATTTTTGAGTTGTTAAAATGGTACGTTATGTATTATGCACTTTGTTTCATATTTTCTATAACAAACAGTTGTTTAATCTCTGAGTTGTAACTGCACAGAGAATCCGAAGCCAATTAGCATATTTTTTTTGTTTTCATATTCTACAAGGTGGTTCTGATTTTCTTATGGGTAATTGTTTCCTGTTTTGCAGCCCCAGACTCTGGTTCGAGCAGTAAGGTATGATGTTATCACTCACACTTCTTCCTTTTCCTTCTTTATCAGGGATTCTTATCTTATTTCTTGTTGAGTTCTATCACTTTCTTTTTGAATCTGAGCCTTGTTTTGTATTCTGTTAAACCCTGCCAAATATGTAATCAGTATTATTTTAGCCAGTTAAGTGAACATAACCTGGAAGGTGTATCCCATATAAAATAGAATAGCTTTCCGACATCTCTTGTATAAAGTCATTTTTATAGAAATAAGTAATAATGTTAGAAACTTACTTTCAGCACTTCGTATCCCTTGGTCTTCCCATATTTCTTTCTGTGTCCCTTTGAGTCTCAAGTTCCTTTAATTGTTTCCACACTAATTAATCCTGTTCTCTGTTTCTCCTATAACTTTATTCCGAGATCACATCTGAATTTGACAGATTTATTAGTTCTTGTCGATACCTCCATCCAAGTTGTATTTTGGTCTACATTCCTCTTTATGAATCCTTCATTTTTTACCAGCCTTCTTGACCATTTTCACTATTGGCTGTCCTCACATAACTGAACCATCTCCTACCTTCCTTTTGTGTATCAACTCAAGAGGTCACAATAATGGGGATTTCAGAAGCTTGAGTGTCTTTTTCATGTTAATGTGTCAACATTTGGCTCACAAATTGTGTTTCCTCAAGGATGCTTTGCAATGGATGGCACTTAAGTTTATGAACACGATCACATGCGAAATATATCAACCTAACATTTGAAGAGAGGGTATGACATCAAACAGAGTCAAGTCATATCTGCATTTTGTTATGTAAGAGTATAGGGTGTGTTATCATCGAACATGTGGAATTTGTTATTCTGCATTTTACAACAATGCTTTCGCATTTATAGCATTGTTTTCAATAAGATATGAGTTCTCTTCTAACTTGGATGTTCTTTTTTGTGTTCGACCGATTCTGAGATGGGAGCTGATACAGTACTATAGGTCTACATAGTTTGTTGGTTTATCGGCTTTTTACAGTATGGGAAGAGAGAGTGTGACATCTGCTAGTTATCTTTGAGTATTACCACTATCAAGGTTCTAAATATCGGATATCAGAATCGTATCAGATGGGGGGTTTTTCATATCGGATATCGGATATCGGGGGAGATATCGGGGATACGCGCGCATATCGGGCGTTCATATTGGACACTATATATAATGAAATATTGATAATTAAGAGTTGATTTAGAGTCATACAAAACATCTGCCTAATAAAAATGATGTAATATGCTTGCAGAGACTATAAAAAACAATGTACGTTTGCACGCAGTCGTACAATAAATAAGTTATTTTATATCGGGTGATATATCGGACGATTTATCGGTCAATATCGGGCAATTTATCGGCCGATATTTCAAATATCGACCGTTTTTTTCTACAAACGATATGGCGAACGATTTCCCTATATCGTATCGGTAGCAGGCAAAAAAGGAGATATCGGGCGATATATTCTCGGCCGTATCTGCCGATATTTAAAACAGGGACCACTATCAATCATCTTGTCCCTTCATGCTAAATAACTATAGGTATGATTTTCCATCAAATATTAAGATTTGATATAAGAGAGAGTCTTGGCTACTTCCTGAAGGATTTGGAAGCAAATCAGTTACTCAAATTCAACGATAGACCATTCAAATGGAAAATACATCATGTTAAAGTTGATCTAAATCGTTTAGAGTGCCTAAAAATAAAAAACAAGTGATATTGATCTCTCTTGCATGTACATTGAGTGGCACAAAATGGACAGCTAAAAATATCATGCTGCTTAGTTTTATGGTTTAGGGTTTACAAATTCTTGATCTAAAACACTTGAAAGCTCTTGCAAACCAATTTTATATTAGGCATTCAACTTTATAAACTGTTATAGTTAGCTACTTGCTATTTCGGCCATTCATTTTGTGCCCGCTTAATGCATGGGCAAGAAAACTCAATTTCACTTTGATTTTGGTTTTTTTTGGCACTTTAAAGGATGTTAATCAATTTTAAAAGAGTGGATTTTAAAATTGTTACTTCTATTCTTGAATTTCAATGAGAAGGTTTCATTCCCAAATTTGGTCCCAAATCTTTTCTGAAGGAGGCCAAGTCTTTCTATCTCGCTCCATAACTATATTTACATAGACACCCCCCAATAGATGGAGGGAGGAAGATTTGTATGCTTTTGGAAGGATTTGGATGCAAATCCTTTCCCTTTCAACTCCATGAAGGAGCATCCACTAAAGTTAATCTACATCTTTTGGAGTGCTGCTAAAAAAAACTGAAAATCAAAATTTTAGACATTTTTGAGTTTTCTTGCCTAAGTAGCTACAAGATGGGAACCAAGTGCAGCAAGTTACTTAGTTTTATGTCTAGAATGTTGTAAACCCAAAAAAAATTAGCCTAATAGGTTTTAAAGTATTTAGATCATGGAACTGGTGTTTGGATTTTTTAATTTCCATGGCCAAAAACCATAGATTTAAGTAACTCTCTACTTTCAGTTGTCCTTTTTTTTGTTGTTAGGCACCGACAAGAAAACTTAAAAACATCTAAAATTTTAGTTTTTGGGCAATCCAAATGATGTAGATTAACTTTAATAGCGGATCATCAAAGCGGATATCCAGAATTAAATTCTAATCAGAAGGATTTGCATCTAGATCCTCTTGAACGTAGCCAAGAGGAATTCTGTCTCTATACATACATACACTCTTTCCTATATATTTTCTTTGAAAAGTTACTATTGTAACACAGAACTAGGATCACAATCACTTCCAAACGAAAGAAATGAAAACAAGGGTTGAAGAACTAGAAAAGAGGATTAAGTTTTAGAAAAGAACCGGATAGATTTGGGCTTCGCACCTCTTACGCGGGCTTCACACCCCTTGCACCATGAGCTTCGCGCCCAAAACTTAAGAGCACTCTCAAGAGAATTTAACTGAAAAATATTTTAATTATTCATTGTCTACTTATTCATTGAGTTGAGCCTCTTTATATAGGCTCTTACAAAGTGAACTTCTCCATCACAACTGATGTAGGACTAAGTTTCATAAAAAGGAAAAGCTAAACTCAAAATAAACTAAGATATAAAAAGATAAGTAGCACTGATGTGATGTCCCCATCATTTCCCCCGGGGTAGGAGAGTCGATTCTGTTGAGTGGGACACCTCTCATGAAGCATCTCAACCGGGCCATGGTGGTGGTCGTGACAGTAGCACTAATGCATCGCATCGAGACCAAGGTGGTGTAGGTGGAGCTGGTCTCCGTATCAGATCGATAAAAGATGGCAGCTTGATCAAGACATTAATAGCAGACTGAGGCACATCATCTATGATGAAAACTGAACCGACTGCACTTTGCATCATAAGTGACCTGATCTCCTATGAGCTTGGCTCCTGTAGCCATATCTGTAATGGGTTGTACACATCAGGTAATCTCAAGAAAAATGATACCCTCATAGCAGTCAAAGGTGGTACTAGCTCCAAAATAGGCTCCACTGGAAGATTTATAAGGATCTCAATAGGGAGCTCTTCACTTTTCATAGATTGTGGGGAAATCTCTTATTCTGTGACACGGACTCAACAATAAATTCTGGCCTTAGCTTTGGCTTATCATAAACTTCTGGCTCTGGTTCTGAATTGTCATCAACTTCTGGCTCTAATTCTGGATTATCAATAGCCTTTACCGCCTTACTTTCTAGCATCTTTACCATGCCAACGAGGTTCTCCTTACATTCAACGACCAGATGCTGAACTGTGGCCCCTCGAGGTGTAGAGCATATCAAGTGTGAAGAAGTTCTTGTAAGATAAGCCAATCTTGACAGTCGATATGACTGTCTTCTCACCACCAATAAGCTTCTCCAGCTAGCTTTATTTAGGTGTAATGGCACTTCTGCGCAGATGTCAAGGAGAAATACCTGAAGAAATCTTCAAGATGATTTTCTCACTTTTTATACCCATCCTGATTATAAAAACCCCGAAAATACGAGAGAGCTGCATACATGTCCCTTTCATCCTCCTTTTCACCCCCCATCAGTATAAATGTATTTGCCACAAAAGTAAAATCTCACGAATAAAACTCAATGCATAAATATCAGAGATTATCTAATAAACTCAGTGGCTCGAATTGGACTCATATTGGGCTGAAGATGTGCCTAAACGCTGATTCTCTGCTGCTGGAACAGACTGACAGTACTGGTGCCAAATCGAGCTCGTGGAGGTCGGATCTGCTGCTCAAGTGCTATGGAATCTTTGTAGTTGCTCTGGGGCTCAATCATGAACCTAACGCTTCGAAAAGAGCTCAAAACGAAACTCCAAGCGGGCGAGAAACGGTCGCCGAATTGGTGGGGGTGGGAGATGAACAGTTATTACTGTTCACAGAACAGTAATTACTGTTCACGGTGAACAATAATTGCGGTGATTACTGTTCGCGGTGAATAATAATTTTTCCTTTTTTTCCTTTTTTTCTTTTTTTTTTAAATAGATCTAGATCTGAGGTTTGAAATAGATCTAGGATTTTAGAAGGGGAGAAAGAAAGATTTGAAGGGGATTGGAGCCAAAGCTCTGATATCAAATTGATGTAACACAGGAATAGGATCGCAATCACCTTCAAACTAAAGAAATGAAAAAAAGAATTTTGAATTGAAGAACTAGAAAAAATAGATTAGGGTTTAGAAAAGGACCGGATAGATTTGGCCTTCGCACCCCTTACGCGGGCTTCACACCTCTTGCATCACGGGCTTCACACCAAAAACTTAAGAGCACTCTTAAGAGAATTAACTGGAAAAGGTTTTAACTATTCATTATTTACTTATTCATTGAGTTGAGTCTCTTTATATATGCTCTTATAAAGTGAACTTCGTCATCACAATCAATGTGGGACTAAGTTTCATAAAAAGAAAAAACTAAACTCAAAAATAGACTAAGCATAAAAAGATAACTAGCACTAGTGTGATGTCTCCATCAGTTACATTGTGAATAGAACAAGTTTGAACTGTTTGATGGATGGGAAAATGATCTCAAAACCCATGACTTTTCATCCACTACCCTTTAGAATGTGTGGATCAAGATGAAACAATTTGGAGCCTCTCACACATGGGAAAGAAATCCAACAAATATCTCGTATTCTCATATATATATATATATATATATATATATATTATATATATATAATATATATATATATGAAAAGTCATCATATATATATATATATATGTATGTATGTATATATGTATGTATGTTCACACACATATACAGATCAATGTATGTATGTGTATGTCACACATATGCTCACCTACACGCTACATATCGGGTTTGTAACACAAGAGTTATACTATATATATGGTGTGTAACACGAGTTTACACCTATCTATGAAAATACACCATGGACCATCAACATTACATATAAAATGTGTAACATAAGCTTAAAATCACTTTTAGTGTTTATGGATTTTTATATGATGTATATCAATTTGAACAAAGTGGGTCTTCAATTCCGTATGCTATAGTTGAATTTGAATGGGAAGGATTTGGCTCCAAACTTTCTCGTAAGTAGCAAGGTCTCCCCCCCCCTCTCTGTGTGTGTGTGTGTGTGTGTGTGTGTGTGACATTTTTGATAAATAGCCCCTAAATCGTCCTTATTTAAAAAGTTCCCACCAAACAGATCTTTTTTGCTAATTTAACCCCAAAATAATATACTGAGAATAAAAAGCGAATGTTCGCGTTGTTTCAATTAAATTGGCTATTTTTTTGAAAGAAACTAAACTTGCCCCACAACTTAATTTCTCTCTCCCTCAAAGCTTGCAGGTATCCTCTTCCTCCTTTTGTTGTCTCTGCCTCTCAAAATATCCCTAGAAATCTTCCTAAAAGGTGAAAAAAGAAGTCCAATTAACCTTAAACCAACCTATATTCAACGCATACAGCCTTCTTATCTTCTTCTCTCTCATTTTC
Organism: Agave tequilana; assembly: GCA_038442645.1. NCBI lineage: Eukaryota > Viridiplantae > Streptophyta > Magnoliopsida > Asparagales > Asparagaceae > Agave > Agave tequilana. The sequence continues at coordinate 80,874 of JAVJIF010027534.1, forward strand.
TTTCCCGAACCTTAACCCTTAACTTCCATCCACCACCTCCTCCAACAATAATGATTACAACTCGTTCCCTCTTCGTTGACCTCTGATTACTTCAGAAACTGCGTACTTTTTACGGGTGTTGGGGTAGGTGAGAACTTTGATAACAGGAACATGATGAATATGACCTGACTTGAGGATGATGGGGATGGTGATAAAGAATATGATGATTGGTATAGTGAAATGGTAATGATGAAGATGATGAGGATGGTGATACGATGGGGATGGATGGGGAAGATAATAAAAGATGAAGATGGGAGTAAACATGAAGGGTTTGAGGGGGAGGACTGGTAGAGAAATTGTAGAGATGAGAAAGAAGAAAGAGAATGAGCTTTGAAGAGGAGAAGAGGGCCGAGTAATACCTCCTTGAAGGGGGAAAAAAACAATCTGATGTGAGAAGAAGGGGAGGCGCCATCTCAGGTTGGGCTTGAATGGGAGAACTGCTAAGGGTGCAATGGGTATTTCTCTCTTTTTCTATCCAAAATCAAACAAGATTAATACAAGGGGCAAATATAAGACCCATATGATTTGGGAGGTAATTAGCAAATGTGATAATTTGGGGACATTTTGTAAAATGGGGAAGTTTGTGGGGTATTATAACAAAAGACTCGTATGTGTCTGCACGCAGGCGTGTGTGGACTTTGCTACTTCTGGAAGGTTCTGGAGCCAAATTCGTCCCATCAGATTCAATGCTAGGACATTATAATGGAAATTTGAACCGTCTAAGTATATCATCTAAAATGGCTAAAACCAAAAATTAGTTAATTTGAAGTTTCTTTTTGCTCGTGCATCAATAGGCACAAAATAGATGGCTAAAAGTAGTATGTCGGTTAAATCCATGATTTTGGGCATAAATTGTCGATGCAACTATTTGGTCATGATCTAAACACTTAAAAGTGCTTACACACCAATTTTTGATAGGTTTCAAACTTTCTAGACAGTTAAACTAATCAACCTACTACTTTTTTTTGGAACATAGGCCGTGGCATAGTCCAAGCGAGATTTAAACCCATATCTTTTGTCCACTGCCAAGAGGTTTTACCACCATGCTATAGTGACACTTGCAACAACTAGCTCCTTACGCCATCCATTTTGTACCCACTTAATGCATAAGCAAAAAAACCCTAAAAATACTTGATTTTGGCTTTTAGGCACTTTAAATGTGGAAACTTGACCTAGTGGATCTTTAACTTGGTTCTCCTAACAAATTTGAATGAATAGGTTGTAAGAATTAAAGTTGGGCTTCTTAGCACTGAAGTTTGCAAAGCAAGTCTATTTCTGGTTCTTTACCCCAGTGAAGGTGGCAACAAGTATCTGTAAAATTTGCATTGCACACAATATTCAGTTTTAAGAGAAGATTTAGATTACGGGAATTAGAACGTTGATGAGTTCTCTTTATACTCTTATTTATATGTAAATATAATTACAACTCCTAATAAAATAAGACTCTTAATATTTTGTAGCAATATGACTCCTAATTAAGTAACTACTCCTAATTCAACTCCTAAACCACTTCTTATACAAAATATATTTTCTAACACTCTCTCAAGATGGAGCATATATATCATACATGCACCAGTTGTCATAAATAAAATCAACTCGTTCTTTCTAAGAGACTTTGTGAGATCTGCCAACTAATGACCGAATAAACATGTCACGCTTGAACAATTTTCTCTTCTATTTTTTGACATACAAGATGACAGTTCACTTCAATGTGTTTTGTGTGCTCGTGAAATACTGGATTTTCAGCTATGTGAATTGCAGCTTGAGTATCACAATATAACCTCATAGGACACTCTGGAGCAAAATCAAGTTCAGTCAACAAGTCTCTGACCCAAACTATTCACAAGTTACATTTGTCATTGCACGATTATCTAACTCTGCACTAGATTGTGACACCACACTTTAATTCTTGCTTTTTCATAACATAAGATTTTCTTCAAGAAAAATGCAAAAGCCTATGGTAGATCGCCTGTCAACGGGTATCCTACCTAACCAGCATTTGAGAAACTAGCCATGGTGTATCCACAATCCGAATATAAAAGTCCTTTGGCTGGAGCATTCTTTAAGTATCTATAATCCGTAATACTGCATCCCAATGAGTGGTCCTTGGTACTGAGAGAAACTGACTCACAACACTCACAACAAATGCAATATAAGGTCTTGTTTCGGTTAGGTAGTTCAGTTTACCTACTAACCTCTTATACCTGTCAGGATCATCTAAGATCTCCCTCTGATCCTGGAAGCCGCTTGACATTAGCTTCCATGGGTGCATCATCAGCTCTGCACTCCAAATACCTGTCTCAAAAAGCATATCAAGCACATACTTTCTATGGGAAAGAGTGGATGTAGCTACTTCAATCCTTAAAAAGTACCGCAAAGATCCAAGGTATTTGTTCGAAAATGCTTTTGCAAATAGCATTTTAGATGCGCAATTTCGTGCGCATCATCACCAGTGATAATGATATAATCCCATATACACTACAAGAAGTAATTTCTTTCCTTGATGCTGTCGCCAAAACATAGAGTGATCCTTCTAAGAACGAGAAAGACCAAAATCCTAAAAAACAGAGGCAAATCGTCCAAACTAAGCTCTTGATGATTGCTTCAATCCATATAAAGACTTTTCAGCCTGCACACCTTCCCCGACTCCCCCTGGGCAACAAAATCTGCTGGTTTCTCCAGTAAACCTCCTCGTCAAGAACACCATTAAGAAAATATTTTTAACATCTAACTGATGGAGGAGCCAATGATGGGTGGTAACCAAAGAAATAAGAATCCACATAGACGTCAACTTTGCAACCGACGAGAAAGTATCCTGATAATCCATTCATACACCTGAGGATACCCTTTGGCAACCAAAAAGACTTCAAACTAGCCAATGACCCATTACGATTCAGCTTTAAAGTGTATATCTACTGACATCCAACTGCTTTCTTCTTGATAGGAAGAACAACAAGATATGATGTGCCATTCTGTTTTAGAGCCAACATTTTGTTCTTCATGGCATCCTTTCATCTTGGGATACAAGACTTCTAACACAGACTTCGAACAGAATATAAGTCTATAGAAGAAATAAATGCATGAACGGAAGGCAACAAGTGTGAATATACAAAGCGATAAATAGGGTGAGATGTGTAAGTGCGTTTACCCTTGCAAAGAGTAATGGGAAGATCATCATCAGAGGCAGTGTTAGAATCAATTATAGCATCACTAGAGGGTAATACAGATATATTCTCACTAGTTTGTGATACGAAAATCAAAACAATAGAAGATGTTAGCACATGTGCAGAAGTATGTCTTATGAAGACTGGTTGATTCTCCAAACCGGTGAGGGGTTTTGGTTCTCCATGGATAAGTGAAATATACCTAGATCTGTATCAACTGATGATGGAGTATGCACAACCGTTGGATTTTGAATAAGAAAAAAACATATTTTGCCATCTTCAGACTCTAAGAGGGAAAGCTCACTGTCAAACCTAGATTTAGACTCAAAAAAATATAATATCAGCTGAAGTAAGAAAATGATCTAATGAAAGACATGAACTCCAATACCCTTTCTATATTCGAGAATATCCAAAAAAATACATTGAGGCACGAGAATCTAGTTTTGTTTTATGAGAATCATTGTTCTGGACAAAAAAACATACATCCAAAAATCTTTGATGGTACATAAAATAAATCGTTTTTGGGGACATAATACCGAATATTGGATTTGATTTTGCAAAATAGAAAGAATCTGATTAACTAAATAACATGCTATAAGAACTGCATCACTCTAAAAATATTTAAAGACTTTTCTATGAATAAGCAACGTGCGATTAGTTTCAAGCAAATGACGATTTTTACATCCAGTGACACCATTTTGTTGAGAAGTGTATGCAGATGAAGATTGATAAATAATGCCATACTCAGTCATAAAAATTTGTCATAGAATTTGTGATAGATGAACTAAAATACTCCTTAACGTTATCAGATCTTAAGATTTTCACAGAAGTGTTAAATTGGATTTTAATCGCATAACAAAAATTTTGTAATATAGAAAAGATGTCGGAACAAGATTTCATGAGATAAAGCCAAGTAATACACGAGTAATCATCCACAAAAGTAATGAAATACTAAAAATCTAGTTTGGATTTTATTGAACATGGACTCTATACATCTGAATGAACTAAAAATCTAGCCTTTATTGACTCGATTAGAATAAGACATTTGATGATGCTTCCCTAGTTGATAAGACCAATATTCTAAAACTCAATTTGACTAGACTCAAGAACCCAAAACTTTTGAAACCGATAAAGAGGGATACCTAACTAATAATGATGATCAAAAAGTAAAAGTGAACTAGAGCACATTACTCGTTTGGAGACCAAGTCTAGGTAATAGAATTCGTCTTTCTCAGCCCGATGCCAATCATCTTCTTGTTCCAAGTTCTTGAAATTCACAAAACGTAGGAATGAATTTTTCTAAAGATTTAACGCTCTAGTAATCTTACTAACTGAAAGTAAACCTAAAGAAAAGTTTTAAACATATAGTACAAATGATGGAGATAAAAAGATATAGTATTAGCAAGTTTTATGTCTCGAACAGAAGAAGTAAAACTATCGGCTAATGTAATAGATAGAAAAGAACATGTAGAATCATGAGAGGACAAGACTTTTATTCTCAATCATGTGCTCATAAGCTCAATGTATAATCCAAGTAGGAGAACTAGATGAAGTAAGAAATGTACTGAGATTTTTTGTCCAGGCCAAAGTGGTTGTGGAAGGTAGAGTGGATGATTTTGAAACTGCTGGAACATCTGATACAACTGTTCTTCATCTCCTCATTGACGTAACTCCAGTTATCAAATTAGTCCTCCTGAGCAGTGACTACAGGAGCAAATCGAAACACCTGCTACTTCCCTTGCAGTAGTGGGCAATTGTACTTTGTGTGACCCTATTCTTTACAATAATAACAATAGATCACCTCTCTTGCTCGCCCTGCTGAACGACCACTATCATAGTCTCTAGCTCCAAAATCACTCCCACGACCTCTATCTCGTGCTCTTCTGCCGTGGACTGCAAGAGCTGAACGCTCCTGGGTCTCGATGATGGCTGGATTCTGTGACTCCGAAAGAACAATTTTACATAAGAAGTAGTAGATATCCTCAACTGACTTGACAGTAGAGCTGTTAATCATATTCGATCGAGTTTTCAAAAACTCTGGATGCAGTGCTCCTAAGAAAACAAGGACCATCATGTTTACCTCTCCTGCATCTCCTTTACATCAACTCTGATAGGGAAAATCTCTTTGACCTACTAGGAAAGTTTGTTGAAGTCGGCATAGAACTGGGCCAATATCTAGCTTTCTTGTTACTCTTGAATAACTCCTGAATGATATCATAGGCTCGACTCAGATTGTTGCATCTTGAATACAATATGTCTAAGTAAATCCACATCTCCTTTACAGTCCTGAACACGTAGCTCTATGCTGTTCAAGGTCTGTCCTGGAAGTAGTGCATCGTCATGCCTCCAAATCTGTGTCTTTGCATCGGGTTATGTGGTGACCTTAGCTCTCCTAGTAATATGAATCTCCACAACTCGTTTTCAATGTAGAAAGTTATCACTATTCAACTTTTTATCAGTGATCTTCCCGGATATAATCTCAGAGAGCTGCTGGCTCATCTCTTCAGCCATTACTCAAAACTACAGAAACAAGCAAGAAAAGAACCCCTAACGTGCAAATCAGAAAATTAAAACCCACACTAAGTCAATTTTCAAGCCAAAGGAACCATGGACTTTATCTGCCTATACCAAAAGAATCTTTTTTTGCTGTTAATGTTCACTGTGAACAATAAAGTTTTTTTTTTTATACAATCTGAATTTAAATCAGATTTGAAAGTAGGAAAAAAGGAATAAAAGAAAAAGAAGACGATGAAGAAGAGAGTGTGATGGTGATGTTTGATGGCAAACGGAGATGATGGCAATGAATATTGCAAAGGATAGAGAACGTTAAGGCTCTGATATCATGAGAAGATTTAGATTATAGGAATTAGAGAGTTGATGAGTCTTCTCACTATACTTATTTATAGGCAAATATAATTACAACTCTTAATATAAATATGACTCATAATATTATGTAGTAATATGACTCCTAATTAAGTAACTACTACTAATACAACTCATCTACCACTCCTTATATAGAACATATTTCCTAACATTGGGAAAGCCACGTAAGAAAAAGAGGAAATAGAGAAGTTAGCTTGTCAGAATCGTTTGAGGCTCGGAGCATACCTAAGAGGGTTTGATGTGAAAACTAAGAGGCTTTTTGATGTTCATTGTAACGAGAAGTCCTCAAGCTTATGTTCTATGCTGACTCATCAATGACTAAGATATTTTCTAATTTTCAATTATTAAAAAGTGCATGATGGATGATAGCATAATAGGCAGAACTGTACAGTATGTAAAATCCTTAGCTTATTTTGCTGTAGTTTACTTAATCAAGACAACCGTGTTCTAAAGTTGCATAATTCTACATGGCAGGGTTGTTGAAATGCAAGAAATCCTAGATCAACAGCTGGCTGAAGAGGCAGCTGAGGCTGAGGGTGGGGGTGCTATGGCATCGGTTGCAAATCCGCGCAGATCTGCAAAGTAATGGTTATAAGTCTCCTTTTCAATTAACTGTTTAATGATGCCTATTTTTTTATGCCTTCCACTTTCCACTTTAACACTGTTAAGAGGGCAAGCTATGGTGCAACAGTATGATTGCTCCATTGTGATTTGCGACCAAGAGGTCACAGGTTGAGTCACAGAACTAGCCCCTTTTGAGTGCAGGGTAAGGTGCATACACCTGATCATTCCTGGGCCGTACAATGGTGGGAGGTTTCATGCACTGTCAGTTCTTTTTATTTTGTCTCCTTCAATGAGGAATATATTTTTGTTTTCTCCACTTTGAATAACTGACTGTTGGTAATATCCATTACATGGAACATAATTGGGTTAAAGCTTGATGATTATAATAGTGATTCAATATCTTTTTTCATAATATCATCTTTGTCTTTTTATCTTGGTTTTCATTGGAAACTGGGTGGGCTAGATGCAGAAATTTCTATTATTCAACCAGTTTTTCAGTGACAATTTGCGTACTATAATGCCAATTTTAATTTATACGCTGGCTTTTACAATTTGCCTGTGAATACATGAAAGACGGAACGTCATATTAGATTACTATGAAAAAGGAAATTAATAATGTTATCTTTAGATGACAAGAAGCTTTTATACAACTTGTGTATTGTTC
>JAVJIF010027535.1:0-38321 GCA_038442645.1 Agave tequilana
TAATAGAACCAGACTCATTCAAATTAACACACAACTAGAACTCTTAAAAATGACATCATATCTAAAAAATTATTCTGGAAACATACATCAAAGTATGCTTAAAATGACACATAAAAGATTTCTTTCAAATTTAAAGCATGACAAGAATTTAAAACTTGTCTGAAAGTTTCTATGAATTCCATTATAGTGCCTACCCTTGACAGATCGCTCAAATTGATGCTTGATGCCCACAAGAAAATCTAGTATTCTTCTTTTCAGAAATTCCATCAAACCATAATGAGATCTATAGAACACTTGTAACGCCCGATGCTGCAAGTACGGGGATGTTATGGCGACGTACATACGCAGAGCAGAAATACCTCACGTACGTATGTAAGCCTCGGTACAAGAAATAGCCTTCATATATACAAGAGTTCCAGCATTAAATAAGTACAAGAATACCTACAGAAAGAGTTTAGTGATCACAACAGATATGAAAATAGGGAATAAATAAGATAATAGAAATAAATCACAAAAATACCTATGAATGGTCTCGATAATGTGTCTCCTATGTAAATCCAAGGAACTATCTGACAATACGATAACTCGGATCTTCAACCTGAGCACGCAAACCCAGGGTCGTCAGAAAGCGATCAAGTGAGTGGTAAAATGAAGGAAGCAGTAATATATACTACAGTAATACAATCACGATAATATATAATATCCATCAATACCTAGTATGGTATAACAATATTATTTAGCAGTACTATAAAATCATCATTACCTAGAATGTTATTCGTATGTATATAAATAATACCCTGATAGTATCCGAAAAAAACATGAATATTCTTACTATAGTGTCATGAGTATCCAAGAATAGTGTGTGCACGAAGAATATATATATGACACAGAAAATACATGAAAGGCAAAGGATATGTGTACATGAGTAGTATGCTATCACAGAAAGTGTAACATGTATCAGGAAGTGGAATAAAGTTTACATGAGTAGTATGCTATCACAAAAGTGTAACATGTATCAGGAAGTGAAAGAAAATATACAGGTCACATGAGTAATATGATAGTGGATAAATTATCAGGAATAGTAACAAGTACAACTAACAATAGGGTACATGTATCAAGCAAGTCATGTTATTTATATAATAATAACAATCAGTACCACCTGATATTTTAATCAATCTCTTCCAGTGTCCCATATCACTGACAGTTCATACTGGAGCCTGCACTCCAGTCAAACCCATCCAGACATGACATACGGGTACCATTATCCAAACAAGAGAGTGACCAAATAACAAGTGTTTCTGTCGTCACTATTGTTTATACTGTTTTATTATGTTAATTGGAAACCCAATGGTCAAGGAGCTCTAGTCGGGTGTATGTATCCCGTGCATATTCGGGATCATGACCTTACCAAGACTCCCTGACTGTTGAGACCAGGGCCAGCTCGCTAGGGCGAAACAAGTAACGGGAAACGGAAAGGTAGCCAGCACTACTATGTCCCTGCAGTAGGACTAACAATGGATCCAGACATCTACCCGACAAGACCTAATCAATCGTCAAGTTTTCCCCATTCCCAAGTTATATTTACTATAGTTAAAATACACAGTGTATCAAGAACAAGAACAGTGCATGATACATGTAACATGATAACAGGACATGAGCTCTGTTGATAGCATAAAATAAGATAACGGTAACGAAAAATAGAAAACAATAGATGTGAGATTTCACACATCGCATATTAACAGCTCATGTATCCAGTAACAGGAATATCAAGATCAGTAACGGGAAACAATCATGTAATAGGAATACAGGAATATGCATGCAACAATAATACATGTAATATGAATGGTGATCCATATGACAAGAAGATAGAAACAATCAATGCATGTATACCGGTGAATATATGTAACAGTAATGTGTGAATATGATATAACTGTGTACGACCATCCATGTAACGATGATACCAATATATGGAATGACGGTGTTAAGTGAATTGGTGTATCTATATATCAGTGAGACAGTAAGAAAGAATAATGGTACGTATAATATCACATTCATATATCAGTAATTCATGAACATGCTATCATAGTGTCATGTGTATCAGTGTCTGAGTAACAGTGATAATTGTACATAGAATAACAGTATCTAGTGTAATAGGTATTTATCTAGAATGTAATGTCCAATGTACTAGAATGTCCGTATACCGCTAATACGAGTACATGTAGTAATGGTGTTCAGTGTGAGTCAAGTAACGGTGATTATACCATATAATCGAGTATTAGACCAAGATCACAAAATTATTACATATATTTATCTATTTTAATATCAATTTATTAGTTAATTTACTTAAAAAAAGTTATCTATATTTTATAATAAATTAAGAATTCTATTTAATTCTATTTACAATGATATTCTGATAATTACGATTTAGTAAATAATATGTATAGTGATTAACTACTAAACACGACTTATTTATTAAAGCAATCAATCAATTTTGATAACTGTAATTTATAAAAGAAAAACATTCACAAACTGGCCATGAGAAGGTAGCTCTCTTTTCACGATCGCAACAGTTTCAGGATCGTCCAAATCGAACTCCGGATGCTCCAGATACCGCCCGAACACTAAAATCATATAAAAGAGGTTAATTATGTAATAAATAAGGATTAAAATGTAATAAGTATTATTTAACAGGGGTTTTACGAAAATTATCTTTCTTGGGTTTTGGATGCGGATTTGGGTGGCTAATGGGTCAGATTTAGATCCAATAACCCAAATCCAATTAATTAAGTCAATGGGTAAATGGATTTTGGGTTAACGGGTTTGATGTTAGGCTATTGGGTTTAAACCCATTAGATTAGAGAGAGAGAACGAGAGAACAGAGAAGGGGCAGAGGGCAGCAGGTCTGCTGCCCTGGCGCGACCGTGGCGGCGGCTGGCGACTAATTATGAGAATACTCATCTTGTTGGTCTTAATCTGTTTGTCAATAGATACCTGAGTAGCTGTTTTTTGAGCATTAATAGCTGGTCAATAATGGGCTAGCACAAAATTATAGTCAATAAACACAATGCTATCTAGAGTTTCATCGTTCATGATGAATAATTTGAGTATGTCAAGGTCTTTTTTTTATAAGTCAAATGCTTCTGAATTAAGGTGAGATTCATAACTGCAGAGAGAACTTCCTCTATATATATAATCATTTAATTAATGGTCTTTCCATAACGCCCCTAACCCTAATTAGAGAGTAGTACCCAGTCCCACTGACCTTTATAACTTAGTGCACCTATTAGATACACCTAATATGTTGACTAATATAAATTACACGTGTGTTATGATATGAGATAGAAAATAGGGTATGAATCGAATCAGAAAATATCTTACAGATGTAACTCAATATATGAACAATGACTAAACAAGACAATCTGTCATGCTGGAAATTAAGCAGTACGGTGTTGAAAATGTAGGTTATTTACTATCATCCAAAGATGTTCCACGGACAACACTTACCAAAATAAGTGTTAAGAGGAAAATTTGCACAGAAATTTGGTATGTTTTACTCCGGAAACTAAATGCATGGTGCAACTAGTTTGAAGAAAAAGAAAAAGCAAAACAATGATAAAGCCAAAATAAATGGGAAAAATAGACTTCATGGGAACTCTCAGAAAGTATAGGATCCAACTGACAAAAATTAATCAGGAAAATACAATTATTTAATAATGAAAGCTGGACACCAGGTTCACTGGAGACCAGGATAGAACATGCACCCTACAATTTGAAGCTTAATAAAGAAATGAGAGACAAGTGACAGTAATTTAATTCGCAAGTAAAACCTGGCCCACCAGGTTAGACTTGGCTTTAAAAAAAGACTGATTTGGAAAAAGAATCATGATTGATCATAAGTTATTATTGTACAATAGGGAGTTGTGCATGTGGCAATAAGAATGCAAAAAAGATACAAGAAATCAAGCTTGATAGTGTACCCGTATATTGACAAACTATGTAGCATGAACACTCCTACAATGAATCGTGTCGTGTCCGAAACGTGTCCGACACGCGTGTAAGACACACATGTCATGTATATTTTAAAGAATTTATGATGTGTGTGCCGTGTCCATTTCAATATTGTTGTGCCCGTGCAACATGGTTGACAAATATGGATCTTTGAGATATGTTTGTTTAAAAGATGGATAAAACTATAGGTGGCACTTACAGATTCTAGTGTGTTATTCTTATCCAAATCTTAGCCTATATGATACTATCTACATATCAAATAAACATATGAATATACTAGGATACAACTTAATGTGCACACAAGAACACTGACATGCACACACATACTAATATGCCAGACTATAGCCTAATGTGCAGCACTTCAAGATCGTCAGCGTTACACAATGTAACACCAGTATCTGTCACATAACAAGCTTATATATAGAGAGAGATAGACTTGTGTCATTCCAGAAGGATTCGAGGCCGAATCCTTCTCATTCAAATACCAACATCCAACATTCGAATACAAGATCTACTCTGTTGAATTGATTTATATTATTTTAAGTATCTATAAATAGTAAATCAAGTATTTTGAATACTTTTACTCATGCATCAAGTAGGGAAAAAAAAGGATGACCTAAATAGTGAGTTGATTAGTTTAAAGATGTAGAACATTTAAAACCTAACAAAAATTGGTTTGTATAGGTTTTTAAATGTTTAGATCATGATCAAATGGCCGGATCAAGAATTTTTATGTCTAAAGATGTAGATCTAACCAACTCACTACTTTCGGCCGTCCATTTTGCGCCGCTTGATGGATGGGTAAAAAATATTCAAAACACTTGATTTTTTGTTTATGGATACTTGAAATAATATAAATCAATAGAGAGATAGACTTGTGTCATTCCAGAAGGATTCAAGCCCGGATCTTTCCCACTCAAATACAACCTTCTGACATTCGAATATAAGATCCACTCCGTTGAAGTTGATCTATATTATTTCAAGTATCTATAAATCAAAAATCAAGCATTTTAAATACTTTTTGTCCATGCATCAAATAGGAGAAAAACGGACTGATTGAATAGTGAGTTTGTTAGTTAATGGTATAGAACATTTGAAACCTAATAAAAATTAATTTATAGGGGTTTTTAAATGTTTAGATCATGATCAAATGGCCAGATCGAGAATTTGTATGTCTAAAGATATAAATCTAACAAACTTACTACTTTCGGGCGTCCATTTGCGCTCTTGATGATGGGCAAAAAATATTCAAATTACTTGATTTTTTTAATTTTAGTTAGTTTAAATAATATAGATCAACTTCAATAGAATGGATATTGTATTTGAATGTCGGATGTTAGTCTTTGAATGGGAAGGATTCGAGCCCGAATCCTTCCAGAATGACACAAGTCTAACTCTATATATATATAAAAAGACACCAACTGAAGGTAAATTTTATTAAGAGCATTCAAAAATACAACCGCTCATATCATAATCACACAACTTAACCAGCTCAAAGGGAAAGTCTGAATTCCAACAGACATGCCTTGAAGAGAACATCCCTGCTTGACACGCCAATCGGCGGGTGTGTTGACCTAACGATATGTCACACCGCTTCTCAAAATACGCTGGAACGGAGTCGCGATGAGCGGCAGCGATGCATATATGTAAGAAAAATGCCTCACGTATACACGCTAAGCTTAAAGTAATCTGAATAAACTATATAATCACTATGATAATATGATAATGCTGCAACAGTACATGTAAATATTCACACATGATGACAGATGAACAAAAAAAATGAAATGACAACTAAAAGTGATATATATATGGAGAATAAGAAATTAACAGAGATAAGGTTAAGCCAGAGTACCGGTAATCAGATAGAGAGAACTCCATGTTCCTCAAGATGCATGTGATCATCTCTAAATAACTGATCAGCAGTAAATAGCCACAGATCTGGATATACAAATTTAGGGAGTCAGAACTCCTAGTGAATGTGTAAGAATAAAGGGGAAGGTGTACGTGTATATAACTGTGAGCGTATGATGATAATATATACTGGAATAAGAAATGGCATGAATAAAATAAATAAACAATAATATAGATAGTACACGGTAGGGTATGTGTCAAGTCAGTTATACAATCAGGTGTCAGGTGTCTGTCATAACATGCATGTATCATATATCTATCATATTATATGTATAAACATGACAAGTAAATACAGTAAGTCACAATATGAAATTAAATAGTTTATCATATTAATTGTGTCAGTGAATACTAATTACTACCTGTAATAGACGCTCGCATACTACGCCTATCACACGTGTCAATCGAGATTCTAAGTTATTAAAACTGATTGGTTGGAAATATTGTTCATGCTTTAGGTGGGTCCCATACTACGGCCTCAGTTTTCTGGCGATGAATCAAGTCATACCGCTAGATACTCAGTAGTAGTAACAGTAATCGCACTGTGAAAACAGTGAAACAGTAAACAGTACAGATGGGATGCCGTCATCCCCTAGGAACTTTGCAGTGGAACCTTCAATTGGCTGTGCAACGTGTATCCTAGGTCCACCCAAAATACAGGCGTTGTCTCCTCCATCAATTTTTTCAATCCCAGTATAAGTTATCATTTTACATTATTACTTAATTCAGTTAAAACAATCAATACTCATGTTATCTAAAATACTGAGATGATATAGTGTCAGTAACAGTACAGTATATTAGTAAACAATAACCGTATACACGGTGAACCGTAACAGAAACAGTAAACAGTATCAGTAACCGTGTATACAATAAACAGTAAAACTGTATATGGTGTTACGGTCTACCAATACTTTTCCAATGATTTCCGGTAATATGAAATAATACTAGTAATAGTCCTGCACCATCCAGTCAATATATAATCTCATATAGAACTGATTAGATCTCATATACTTGTACTGCATACAATAATAACTGATCCATCGATTTATAATCTCAATAGTCATGTGAACATCGAGTATCACTCCATGTCAAGGTATCTGATGCGATAAATCACCCCCTTAATAAGTCAATAACCAATTATCTCGTTCATGTTGATCTACTCTAATCTTTTATATTATCTTCATATTCATCTTTTAGTCACCAATATATCAGAGTCCCAACATAAATAGTTTGTTACATGTAATCAATATATTTCGATCTCAAAATAATAACATAACTACTCAATAACCTCTAATCAAGTCTTCATTAAACAATTGATCAATATACCCCCACCTCAGTCAAGTTCAATCATAGATCCATATACCAAGGTAATCATCAACTGTAATAAATATGAAATCCACAAACTCAGGCAAATCCGATATATACCTATCCCCCAACCTCAGGTGATTAAAATAGATAAGTATTCAAAGTTCACACTATTCTATGAATCCAACTCTGCTAATTAACTCACCCCAGTATTATCACATATACTACAATCATGAACCAATCAAAATCCAGTATCCAAATCCAATCACAGTCTAAGTTATATCACAAATAGTCTCAGATCTGAAATGGTAAAATGGGTTCACATGAAATGATAAGGTAATAATGTCTTAGCAATACAATATCGAATCCACGAGCATACAAGATTGGGATATATCTAATTAATCATCTGTAGTCTATCTAAACTCTCTCTCGTTATGATAATACGAGTCTAGTAAGCCACTATACATGTTTAAGTCAATTATTCCATTAGTTCGATCTGTCTCAATCTCGAGTCGACTTTATTCCAATTAAATCTATTAATATGTCCAAGTATCAACTACTAAACAACTAACTCCAAATATCAGGTTAACAATCTATCGAATACATTCTAGTCCCAAATACTACTACTCTGGAATAGATATCATCTAAGGGAACATGATCTTGAACAGTAATTAACAAGCATAACAATATCGGAACATGATCAGAATGAAACAGAATTTAGTTTATTGAAAAACAAAGTAAACAATCACTGATAACGATTGAGAAGCAAAGATACAAAAATAAACACTCACATGAAATAACGCGATTTTGGGTCCGAATTGTCGTCTAGTCTTCACTGTATGAACTAGTACGGATCTCTAGATTATCCCATGAGTTGGTCTTCAATCGCCAGTATATCGGGTTCATAATGGGTACAAATTCGAATCTCCCATTACCGAGTTCGGATTATATGAAAGAGTCTGTAAGCGCTGTAAGCACGCAACCAAACACACATAAGATACACATAAATACACACTTATACACGTGCACATGCACTCATCACACACGTACTCATATACATACAATATATACATACACATCCTCATGTACTCATCCATGCGCATGGCACTCAAAACATTCTCACATAAACACACACACTTAATAATAAACACACATAATTATAACACATATAACTATTACAACACATGCATACCTACTGAATTTACACAACTCTACACACACATCACACATATTTACACATAAACCTACATGAATAATACACACACACAGAGATGTAAACTGAGGAGAGAGATGCACTCAAGGCAAGGGGAAAAAGGCCGACCACGGGGTTGCTCGCTGGTGGAGGTGGAGGCCGCGGAGGGTGCCAACGGCTTGCCGAAGATCATCTCGTGGATGGGTGTGCTAGTGGCGTAGGCCAGGGGAGAGGGCATGGTGGCTGTGAGGAGGTTGGGGATTGGAGATTAGGGTTTTGGATTAGAGTAGGATTAGAGGGAGATTATATATAGGGTTAGGTTAGTTAGGATTGATTTAATTTGTTAGGATTAGATATAGAAAGGGTAATGGGTCTCAGGACTTGCTTTCTTGGGCTGAGTTAAAAAAAGAAAATTGAAATGAGGAAATAGAAATGGGCTTAGGGCTACGGGAATTGTGGGTTGGGCTAACGGGTTGGTTTTGAGCATGGACTTGAAAACAACAAGAAATTGTTGGCCCAAAGGCCATTAGCCCGAAGTTTTGATGATAACAAATCATATTTAGTTATGTTTTAACAAGTTTGTTTAAATGAGTTTCAGGTAAAAATCATAGGTTGTTTGACGGCTCCAACACAAGACTCACACATTTGAAAGCCGCAAAGATTTGGATCCCAGAGCCCAGCACAATAGGAGAGCTCCAGAATCAAACAAGATTGAAGACTATACAAGATTTGTATTTTTCATTTTTAGTTAGGATTTTAGTCTATTTTGTCAAAATCGAGATGATAGAGGCAGATTATTTTGGGATTGTCACACACACACTTTTCATATTTGCTTCATGCTTACAAACAATTTCATTACAAAATTTCTAACCTAGTTTTGGAAAATCAAAGTTTGGAAAAATCATTTTTGGAAAAACAAGTTTTGGAAAAACCGTTTTTAGAAAAAGGATATTTATCAAAATAAAGTTCAAATATTTTTGGTGTTGATCTATGATCACACCCTGATTATTACAAGTCCTAGAACTCTATTTTGTACTTTCCTATCCAAAGAATTTTTATCAAAAATTCCTATCTTTAAATAGCCTTGGGGAAAACAGTTTTGGCCTAGTCCGGTCGATCGCACGGTCGACCGCTGGCAGAGCTGAATTGCTCTGTCGGTCGACCGGGCGGTCGACCGACATGCACCACTGTGCATGTGTGCACATCGGTCGACCGACCGGTCGACTGGGAGCAATACAGTGCTGTCTATTTTTCCCCGGTCGACCAGACCGGTCGACCGACAGAGAGACTTACTCTCTGGTTGGGACTTCGGTCGACCGTCCCGGTGGACCGGCTTCTCAACGGTCGGAAATCCGACCGTTGACGGACGACCGGCCGGTCGACCGACAGCAATCAGATTTTCTGACAGATTCCAACAGCTATATTTTTCTGATTTATTTTGTGTTGGGTTTCTTCCCAACGACTCTTTTGACCTTTGTAAGTCATTTTCATCCCCTATAAATAGAGAGAGTGTTCTACAATTAAAACTAACAAGATTTACAAAGTAATCAAGATTTACAAAGAAAAGATCAAAAGTTTTCAAAAGTTTAGCCATTAGCAAAAAATTTTCTTTGAGCCAAAATTTCCAATCCTTTAGCCTGAAGCATTCCTCTACTTCTCTCTAGTTTTGTGCACTACACAATCCCAAAAATATCATCTCCTCATCTTGGTTGTAGGGTTGTGCAAGTGAGCCTTTGTTTGTGGTCAAGTGTTGATCACCGTTCTTCAATTTGAGAAGTTGTAGAGGCATCGGCCTCAAGCGAGCTAGTGTGCTCCGAGTTGGTGTGCGGCACCTTGAGAGATAGGACAAGTGTGTCCTTGTATTGATGATCCGGTGGGATCACCAATAGTGGAAATCCTTCATCGTGTTGAAGGCGGAGACGTAGAGCAGTGGCTCGAACCTCGGAACATATCTTTGTGTTTGCGATTGTCCACTTTTCTCTAAACTCTCTCTCATTTACTTGCTACATTACTTGCCTAATTTCTTGCAAGTCCCTTTATTGTTGCTTATTGTTTAAATAGTTTTTAAACCGTATTATTTGTCACTTAGTATAGCCATCACCTATTCACCCCTCCCCCCCCTCAGGTGATTTCAGAAACGAGGGGGAAAAGAAGAGAAATTATGAAGAGGAAAGTGTGCTCATCTTAAACACATGCAAAATTACAGTTATTAATAAAAATATTAATAACAATAATAACAACAATATTAGTGATAATAACAACAATAATAATGAATGATAAAAATCATAATGTAACAATAATAGTAACAATATCTATTACTAATAATAATATGTAGTAACCCTATTAATTATTTAACAATACTGATGATAATAATAAAATAATAAGTAAAATCAAACAATTATTTTAAAAGAGATATAAATACGTATTATCAACTAAGGGTATTACACGATAGATGTGCGAGGCCTCACAGCTAACCAATTTCTTGAGTCGAGCTCGCAAATCACAAGAGAGAAGATGACTGCTGATGGATGAGAGGGTGAGTCATATAACAAGGAATTGATAACTAAAAGGGAGTCGCCTTCGATCCAGAGTTTAGATGAAGGGGAATCCCTCCCCACAACCATGACACCCTCCCATAGTCCCTGCAATTAAGCGTTGGTGACGTTGCAAGTAGGTAGAGGAACGAAGCAGCATAAAGTATTGCCCCAGTGAAGTTTCTAATAACAAAGCCTCAAGCTGCCCTAGATTCTTCGTGCATGACTCCGCTGTCAAATTTGAGCTTGACTGTGTCGAGCTCAGATGGGATCCAACGAAATCTCTTAACCTGAACCAGTGTTTCTTTCATGCAGTCTTGACTAAGCCCTTTAGCCTCCCAGAAAGGTCTTGTATGTCGAGATGGTAATTATTTCCCTTACTTTGATGCAAAGGGTTCAAGCTAAATATTGATCCCAATATTT
Source organism: Agave tequilana (assembly GCA_038442645.1). Classification (NCBI taxonomy): domain Eukaryota; kingdom Viridiplantae; phylum Streptophyta; class Magnoliopsida; order Asparagales; family Asparagaceae; genus Agave; species Agave tequilana. Next base: position 11,371 of record JAVJIF010027535.1, read on the forward strand.
CTCTACCTTTTTACCCTAACCATCAGTAATCAATTCATTGGAATCCACAAACCGTTTTACCACGGATATTAAGCTTAATAACAGAATTATATCACTAGTGATATCTGTATGCCATCTATATACACTGTATCATTCTCTGATTACAACCCAAGATGGATGCATAAATGTTTTGCCGGAAGAATCTCCCATATCAGTGGGGATCACCATGTCATGTTGTATTCATTTGTGACCATAAAAACAAGATCAGGAAATAATGAATTCTCTACTACATTTCACAAAGGCTCTGATTAAAGATTGTTGGTGAATCAGCATTTGGTGTGTGATATCAGCTTTTGTCCAGCTTCTTCACAAATTGGCAATTGCTAGCTGACCAACGATAAAACACACACACCCTCCCCCACCATAAGAAGAAGAGGAATAAGAAATAAAAAAGGGACGGGAAAAAAAAGAAACGACACCCACACCTCAACAAAAGAAAGAAAGAAAAAGATCCTAGCACGTGCGCCCAAGAAATATATGTGTAGTAATCAATTTCTGACCCCATGAGATTATGACACGTGTCCATCTAATCTCTTGATGGATGCGTGACATGTAGCCCTCACCAGAATCTTTGAAGGAGAGTTTCAGTCTTATTCAAACTCCATGCAGTTCAAACAGTTAGAAGATTAGAGATAGAGTCGGTTGCAAGTACCCTATCTTTAGGCCAAATTCACATTTGAACCTAACAGTTACAGCTCTTAAGGATTGATTATATCAATGCTAGATGATGATCTCTGGATAAAGATGAACGTGAATTTTACCAATTCAAATCAGGATGTTGGGCTCCAAATCGTCTCCATAATAAGCAGTTAAGTTAGGATAAGATGTTCAATTAGATGAGAATTATGTAACATGATCCAAAGACAGTCACCTGTATAAATAGAGAACTCTTCCTACAAGAGAGAGACGATCAATTAATCCCAGAAATCATACCATTCAGATCAAGCAGCCACCATTGTAAGTTACCTGAATATTATAGTTGAATTCTCTCTCTCCCTCCGTGGTTTTTCCCCTTCGGATTTTCACATAAATCTCTTTGTCTTTCTATGATTTGATCTCTACAATTCACCAATTAATCTCTGCAAATTGGTGCGTGAATAACTCCTCCAGGAATTACCTATTATATTTGGTGCTTTCATTGAGAGCTCTGAGTCTACAATCTTAAGTTACTCCACATTCGATACCCTTTCACGTTCTTAGAAAGGTTTCAAACAACCATAGTGCTCAAGATCACTAATCACCATGACATCAACACCTCTGGCGAACTTGAACCATCAACACTCTCCCTATGACAGCACATCTAGCGAGTAGCCGATTTACAATAACAACTGAGCGAACAGCGGACCCTGGCGGACTGTGAATGGGTGCTGATCGCCATCCATCGTGATACCGCCAAATGCGAGCGAGAAGTGGTAACGCAAATCAACCGCCAGCTTCTTACGCAAATAAGGCCCTTCGAAAAGCTCAAGAACGAGTCACTGAGTTGAGCACAAGCAAAGCCCAAATGGACGCGTCCTCCCAGGCTCATCAACATCTCCCAGCTCTGACCGGCTTATATTTCAAGTTAAACTAAAGACACTCCCAAACAGCCTCACCACATGGGTATCCAGAGAGCCACAGCGCTGGTTCCCCACGAAAAAGGACAAGGGGCATTATGCCCCAACACCCAAGAGGACCAAAAACGCTCCCCCGACAGCGACAAAGACCAAGGATGACTCAGCCCTCACTCCTATGAAGTTATCAATTGATCAAATTATTCACGTCATCAAGCATCAACTCTGAGTAAGACTTTCCAAGCCAAGCAAGCGTGACCCGGGCCCCTAAAAGCAGGAGGACACTGTTCTTTCCATGACATTCGGGGGCACGCCACCCTAAATTGCTGGGCCCTCAAAAGGCACACGAGGATCTAATTCAACGCGGGTACCTCGATGAATTTGTCCTCGATCAGGAGGAAGAATCGGAGATCAGAGACACTCCAGATAAGGCTATCGACTAAAGCGTTTACTCATCAGCACCATTCGGGACATGAAGCCCTGCAAGCAACAATGGAATCCTTTTTACTTGAAAGGATACCATGTAAAAGTATGCAATATTTAAGAAAAAGACTATTATTTTGATTCTTCATCTAGACTCTTGTAAAATCACAATTGCTTCGTAAAGTACAAAAAGCGAGTCAACAGCCTGTATGGGTCATACGCTGATGGCTCCCCCTCGAGGAGTCTCCCAAAAGACGGAGACTCGCCCACGACTACCTAGAGCTCAGCCTGAAAGACGGAGGCTTGCCCACCAAGATTGAGCCTTGCCATGACGGCTACCCGAGCGAGCCAAAAGGCTATGACAAGCTCCACCCCGACAGCAGCCTCAGGGTAGCCTATATCTTATTCTTCCAACTATTGAGCCTCCGATTAACCCAGAGGCATCCACCTGAATGGTTACCTAAAATGTCTCGCAACCTCGACGACGAACATCATGCTTCCACAAACTGCCAAGCAAATATAGGCAGGACACACACCATAGCATCCGTACGAGCACATCAAGAGCAAGAGACGACACAGCCAAAATGTGAAATAATCATCATTATTGATGACAGAAGAAAATTATGATTTTCCTATTGCAACAGTTACAAAAAAAGAGTACAAATGGACTCATCTATCTCCGCCTACGTCCACTACTTTAACTCCCAGGCCATCCTCGAGACCTCTCGAGCCAACTACCGGTGCTCCCAGTCCGATCGCTTGGCCCCTCGGACCGATGATTCCCACCTCCGGCCCGATCACTTGGACCCTTGGATTGACAGTTAGCACCTTTAGTCTGACCGCTTGCTTCTTTGACCCAATCACTCTACCCCCGAACCAGCACTCGCGCCCACTGCTCGCCTACTAGAGCTTAAGATCATGACTTGAGAGCGCAACGTCTGCGCCTTTGTAAGCAGATTGTCGTAGGTTGTCTAGAGTTCATTGTAGCGATTAATCTGACGCTCCGAGTGAGCCCTCAGCTCTTTAACATCGGTCTCTCGTCTCTTCAAATCCCTCTCCAGCAATCAGACCTCGCACCTTACCGCTTATCGGCACGTTCCCGATCGATCACCTCCTGAAGTGTGGCGATCTCCAGCTGATTGAAGGCAACCTTCTCCTGTAACTCCGAGATGTCATCGAGCGCCTGCTTTAGCTCCTCAAGCCGCCCCAGGAGCCTCAGTTTCAAATTCAGTTTCTCATTCCTTAACTTCTTCATCTTCTTCAGCTAAGGTTCTAAATATTGGATATCGGGATCGTATCGGTTGGGGGTTTTTCATATCGGATATCGGATATCGGGGGAGCTATTGGGGATACGCGCTCATATCGTGCGTTCATATCAGACACTCTATATAATGAAATACTGATAACTAAAAGTTAGTTTAGTGTCATAAATATCATGTACCTAATAAAAATAATATAATATGCATGCAAAGACAGTAAAAATAATGTACTTTTGCACACAGTCGTGCAATAAATAAGCTATTTCATATCGGGTGATATATCGGTGATTTATCGACCGATATCGGGTAATTTATCGGCCAATATTTCAAATATTGACCATTTTTTACTACAACTGATATGACAAATGATTTCTCCATATCGTATCAGCAGCAGGCAAAAAAGAGATCGGACGATATCTCGGCCGACTCAGCTGATATTTAAAAAAGGTCTCCAGCATATCAGCCGATTTCCAAAATGCCTCGCATACCCTCTCTTTGAGGTCGCTCACCATCACATTGCAAAAAATCAACTTGCGATCAAACTGGAGGGTGAGGAAATCAAGCACAACGAGCTCTCTGCAGTGGAAAATCCTGGGCAGCGTCCGGAATAAGCTCTTCGTAACTTTCCACCGACGAGCATTCAGAAAATCTAGCAATGCTCTAGGATCATCATTGAGATCTAGCTCCACTCCCTCGTCGTCGTCCTCAGGGTCAGAACCCTCAGGCCTCATCTCGGTTTCCTCAAGGCACCTCGCATCCAACGAACCAGCCCTTGTAGAGCCCGAGTAGATACGTGGTATTTGTAATTCCTGAGCGGTTCCTTCCCAAGGACAGGATCTCCCATCGCCCAAACCTGTCAAACCAGAAGTAGGATCCAACGGGGCCACTGGGTCACACATGGGGTCCTTGAAGCACAAAAAATGAGACAAAATTCAGACAGAAGAGAAACTTTTCATTTATTCCTTCAAAAAAGAGGTACATTGGAATTATATAAAGATAAAATAGAAAAAAAACTCTCAAACACACATGGTACCTTTCTTTGAAGCCTCAGAGGAGAAAGTTGGAAGATCCACTCCTTCAGTGACACTGTAATTCAAGGTCCCGACGGTCGAAGCATCAATTTTGGGAAGACCAGTAATCAAGAGAGCAGCGTCGTTGAGTGCTAGAAGGAGGAGGAAGAAGGAGGAGAAGGAAAAAGGCAAGGAACGCTAAAAGAATGAGGAGGAAGAAGGAGAAGGAGGAGGCAACAATAGGGCTGGAAGGAGGAGAAAGAAGAAGAATGAGGAATGAGGCCGACGACATTGGTGGAAGAAGGAGAAGGAAGAAGAAAAATAAGGAGGGGGGAAAAGGAGGGCAACGTCGGCGAAGGAACGACGGTGCTGGAGGTAGGGAGAGAGGAGGGCGTCGACAGCGAAGGAACGGCGACGTTGGAGGGGGAGTCTCTCTCTCTCTCTCTCTCTCTCTCTCTCTCTCTCTCACTCACTCGGTGAAGTCGAAGACTGATGAGCATTTTTTTTACATGTATCACAGGAGAAAATCACCCTTCTTCTGTTTTGATTAAGAGACACCTTTTTTATCTTTTTCTTTATTCTTTGCCAATGAAATTGTTTCTTTAATCTTTTTTCTTTGTTTTATTTGACATAGAGTTATTTGATATCATGGTTGGATAAGCTTATATATTATACCATTTAGACTTGAAAAATTAAACTACAAAAGTATATTCAGTTGTGGTAATGCTCCAAATCAACTTCATTGGTAAAAAGCTTCATTTAAGTTTAAATCGGGAAGATTCTAAAATTTATGTGTATATTTATAATGTGTAAATTTTTGTTAAAAAATGTAAATGAGAATCAATTTGAGTTCAACTTAGGTTGAGTCCGACTACTTGGGCGTGTTAGGTTAGGTCGACTTCAATTTTAAACCAATTCAGTTTTATTCATGATCTAACCTAAATTATTTGTTGATTTATAGTTACTTTGCATTTCCTCTTAGATTATATTGTTCCGTAGACATCTTGCATTCATCTCTAGATACGTGAAAGAGATTCATCCACTCAACATTAGAGTTAAAGCGTATTCGATGAGAGCAAATCTCAAGATTGAGTGACTCTTTGGAAGTTCTTGCTTGGGAGTTGGGGTGTTAGCAAGCAGAGTTAATTTTATGTCTTAAATTCAATAAAACTCGGATTTAGTCAACTACCCAAGTTGAAACATGAGGTACAAGCAAATTGTTTTGTTGAGGATAAAGTGGTGCCTTAGCCCCAAGGAGCTATTATTAAGATAGTAAAGAAGAAAATGATAGTTTTGTTGAGATCATTGAAGTGATAGTTTTGTTGAGATTGTTGATGGAGCTATAAAGCCTTTGGAATCCCAGTGCCCCCTTATATTGGACTTGCCTTCAAACATAAATTCTCCTTTTATGAATCTATGTGTGCGCGCACGCACGATTGCATGTGAACTTAAATATAGAGTTTAATGTGAGAGAAAAGAGTAGCCGTCTCATGTGAGATTTGAGGTATATTTGAGATTAGCATTTTAGTGTATTGTATACTACAATTTGTACTTTGTGTGAGTCTCTGCTCCTCCTTTTGATGTAGGCCAAACGATGTGAGTCTTTTGATTTTACACAGCAAGAAAATGAGAAAAGAAGTCATCATCTTTGTTCCCAGATTGTCCATCAATATTGTTACTTTTGATTTCTTCAGTTATTGCCATTATTCATCATGTAATACTTTCATGCTTGTATGGTTGCTTGCATTACTTTAAATATTAATGCAGTTTGTTCTCACAAATTTTGCACGGTTGTTTGAATTTAAACTTATGAGAAGGCAAATTCTAATCATAAGAGCACCGATTATAAACTTTCTCAGCTGTTTAGAGACGGAAATAAATTGAAGAAGAAATTTTACTAAAAAAATGAAGAGAAGAAGAAAGTGACAGAAAAACCAGAACAAAAGCATTACATTAATAATCAACAGGCCCAAGTACAAGATGCTACTTGGAAATTTCTATAAAACACTAACAAATCACTAGATAGACACACAAAAACTCACAATATTTCCTCTATTTCCCCCCGCTATATTTAAGGCTTCAAGCTGCATAACAGCAAAAATATCACAATATCTAGTTCCTGTCACATTGCACAATAAAATACACAACAAAACTAGTAAACTACACTACACTCCTGCTGCTCTTCCCAGTCTTTCCCTCAGCATCTTCACCCCCATGTATCTGCACATCATAAACAATCAGATAAGCAATTGATGTGAAGAATTGGCGGTTTGATTAAACTCTGCTAAACAAAATGGTGCTATATATCTTCTGATACTCTCTACAGTTATATATCAGTAGAACTTCTAGTTTATAGTGTCATTTACCTGCCCATCATCATGACTGTTGCCTGAGGATTAGTCCCGGGCGAGTTCACAAATGTTGAACTATCAATAACTCGCAATGCGTCAACTCCAAGCACCCGATAATCACTATCCACTACCTTCCCCACATAGCAACCACCGTGGTAATGCCATATCGTGATCACAGTATCCCTGCAGAACTGCTCAAGAGATGCTGTATCATTAGTGTGCTTGGGTATCAGGTTCACATTGGCCTTCACACTCATATTGAGCAGCATGTCTATGGAGTAGTTGTAGTCATCGGTTAAGTCAGCAATGTGCTTGGTTCGTACAATTCGTTCAATGGTACGAATGCCATAGACACAACGTTCAAGATCGTAAGGATGCTTGAAGTAGTTGAAGGTGACATTGGGGGTGGTGTTGACATCCGCGTCTACAAGGGTGAGGTGCCCTTTGGAGAGAGGACCATCAATTTTCTCCAATATGAATCCACCTTGAAATGCTTCACGAGGGAGATCTCGCTTGGTTCGTGCATACTCCCTGGCTGCTGCAAGAGTTCTCTCTTTTGGTGGGAGGGTTGAGAGCTGCCCAATCTGGCAATAAACACAAATTTAATGAACGGATTTCAGTTATGACATAAACAGGTAATGACTGATTAAATGTTCAAGCAGTGAAAGATGCTAAACCTCGGCAGACATGATTCCGTGGTGGCACTGGATGCTGTCCGAGGACTGGCTGAACCCGCTGCTAGCCTCAATGAAGGTGCCTATCTTGGTGATCCCAACGGTCTGAATCAAGGACTGCTCAACAGGCTTCTTAGTCGGTATGAAGATGGCGTTCATGGGATTGTCAGATAACCCTTTGCCGACATGCTTGTTATGGAGAACAACGGGGATGTTCAGCTTCTTAGATGATTCTTGGGACCAATCCCACTCAACATCAACAGCTGGGGACTGCCAAGTGTTCCCGATGACACAATGACTTCGCTTCGTCTTCCAGCCTTGAGAAATGCTTGATGGTGTTGCCCATTCTCATCCTTGAACAGGACTCCAACTGCCTTCGGTCTCCTCCCTGTTCCACATTTATCTAGTCATTTATCTTTGTCTCTGAAAAAAGTTCTACAGACATACAAGTAGTAAAAGATCTAGTTAACCTTGTCGTTGATCAAATAGGATTTTGTGAACAGTGGCATGAAGCAAGATCTTGAGGTTCTTGGGATTGCCGGAGGCGAGGAGATTGGCAGCAGTGCTTCGGAAGCCACGCTCATCAAAGATTGTGCCACCAACCTTAGTACCGTAAATGTGGTCGTAGGTGTATCCATTGAATGGGGAGATTCCGGCTTCGAGCAACCCATCCTTCAACGCTACTTGCCATGGTGCAAGTTTAGGCCGGTGGACAATTCGCTCCTCAATCCAGGGATACGATTTGTTCACCAATTCATCATTCCAGCCAGCATTCTTCACATAACTGCAGAATCAGTATACACATCAATAAACCTAGTGTTGCACATATGGAAACCTAACACAAATTCTAGTAAATGTAGACATGTGCAAATGGGATGGATATGTGTAGTGACAGAAATCTTTGTTGAAGGACATAAATGACAGGAAACTAATTAATTTTAGGAGAGAAAGGGGACCATACATCTTAATTAGGTTTTTGATGTCCAGGGCTGGCTACATGAGAACATTTATGAAGCCAACTCAACAAGCACAACTGTTGTAGTTGATAGGTGGCCAGGGATATTGAATGCCAAGTTGGTGAGGCTAGTCATTGAACCAGAAACAGATAAATGATTTCTATACTTATAATATATTTAAAATAAACTAATGACTTGGTTTTCTTGATACAGATACTGTTGGTTTGCAAATAGATAAAGAGTTTCTTCTGATACAGCGAAGATAACATGTAAATGGTAAATTTGCTACATGTAAAATTTGTCAATATTATTAGTTTTGCAATCATGTGCATAGTGTTTGCTTCATATCACTATCTTATTTGGATAACACTGATACCTAAATGCAGTAGGAACTCTGTCAACTGCTCATATTAAAAACCACAAAATGGAATATGACACATATCTGTGCTACCCAACCACCAAAGACTCTAGTTAACAAGCAGTGTTGAATTGTTTCCAGTCATCGATTTGGTTCACCAAAGTGCTTTTGTGCTCTGTCTATTTCCACCGAAATGAAAATGATTGGATCATTTGCCTTAAACAGACAATAATAGTCATAATCAGTGAGTCATCTGTTTGAGCACATGAAATTGCCTAGTAGCACAAGTCCTTGTTCTGATCTCATTACTTTTTTTTTTTTTTTTGCTTGAAATATCTTCTCAGCATACGCAATCTGACTTCTCCGCCATCATGGTGATACTAGTTAAAGAAAAAATAAAAATTAAGAAAAAAGAAAAATCCATACTACACTATAATGGAAGAAGGTGTATGCTGGATATAGATATTACTTTTGCACGGATGCATCACATGCATAAGAATCTGGATAAGGATTAATCATCGGAAATTGGAGGTCTAAAATTGATAGTAGATGTGTTTGTGTTTAATAAACCCAGCAACAAATCCATGCGTCACCCACTCCAGTAAGAGCATTTATACTTGCTTGATATATATACTTATATCTCATCATCATCTAAGTCTTCTCCCATCAAGACTTGATTAATGTTTACAAGTGGCTATTGGTCTGACATTAGTGCTAATTTTTTTGGCCAAACAGACATTTTAGAATTTATATTTTTGTTTTTATGTTCAAACGAAGTTTTAACCTGGGACCGACATAAACAAAACCACATCCCTTATCACCAAACTATGCGAACACTAAAGCATGTCCCTGCTTAACTATATGTGCAAGTACAAGTAATTCACCATGCACTAACAAAATCATTAGCCAAAATATTAGGCAGCAACAACTGCGAGCATAATGTATTTGATTAATTTAAAATAAAGAGGTATGCACCTAGTGCTGGCTCTGGTGTAGAAACCAGCATTAATGCAGGTCCCCCCTCCCAAGACCCGAGCCCGGGCATTGATGACACCATCGGTGGAAATGAATGGCTGAGCCGGGGAGGCAGGAGCGGTGTCGGCTAGCGAGATGTGGAAGTTCTGCATGAAGGAGACGTTGAGGTTGCCGTAGGGCGAGCCGCCCCTCTCCAGCAGCAGCACAGTGTAGTTGTGGGAGAGGGTGGCTGCCAGGGGGCACCCAGCTGTGCCCCCTCCCACTATAATGTAGTCATACTGCTCCTCTGGCTCCTCTGATGAGAAGCTGCTGGCCTCCCTTAAATGTGGCTCCCTTAACTTGCTGAATTCCCTCCCTGTCAACAAAATTTTTTATTTATTTACAGGATTCATTTTTTTCCCCAGAACAAAGGATAGAGCAAATGCTCGACCTATAAGAATTGAACCTGGAACTTCCCTCCTAAGAGCTAGGAGTGTTACCGGCAGGTTAACCCGCTTTCACATTTCACAGGATTCATTAATCTGAAAAATGTTTTCATCTTAGCATTGACAGATGCCAACAATTTTACTTGCTACAGCTTCAGATTTGGCAAAAGAACACAAAAAAAACTGCAATTTCATTTTTGTATGCAAAAAATATCAGAAGAATGCACAGTGCAATACAATCTCATCTGGGCAGGAAAGAAACCCTCAAGATTTCAGGCGGGGGTGTTACTTGAAAGGGGAAGGAAACTGGTGGGAAGACAAGGGCAAAAGCTTCATCGTATTGGGCAACAAGTACCTTAACAAGTATCTATGGAGGGTAAGTTTTTCCAAAGAAGCAAGTGGCCTTCTTTTATAACTTACCCATCTATACAGATTGAGCCCATACACAGAATCACAGTCAAGGCAAACTCTTTCAAGAAGTGGAGAAAAGAGCCAAGAAAGTGCATACCTTGAGATGATCCAAGTGTTGTGATCATGAAAAAGATATTAAGAAATAGGCATGCTTTCCTTAAGGCCATGGCACAAGAACAAGGCTCAGCTCAAGATCTCTCTCTCTCTCTCTCTCTCTCTCTCAATGTGCCTCTCTTTACACTCAGAATCAAGGATATATATAGGAGGCCAAGAAGGGGCAGTGTTTAGAGGCTAATACAGCTTTTGGTATATTTTTAAAGAAAAGTAGCTTCTGGACTGGCTTGGCATTTAATGAAGACATGAATGCAGTGGAGTGGGAAGCTCTAAAGACAACAACACACACACACACACACACACACACACACACACACCCCTTCTCTCTTCTCTATGCTAAAGTCTCTAAACACCAACGAAAACATATTTCCCATAAGCTTCACTTGCTGAGGAATCCCATATATGAGAGTGACAATGACCTGAAAACAGGAGAGAATCCACTTCCCTAGGTTTCTCTAATCTTCCTCTGTTTTGGATTCAATTCCTTTGCTGATATCGTTTAATATAAGCTAGGAATTATTGTCTAACATGTGCTTAGATATCATTTAGTCCTTTGTAATCAGTGCTTTGCCATTTTTAGCCAGCTTTATCTGCTTGAGCTCCCTCCTATTTAGTATTTACCCTACTATCTAAACCTTCTGCGAACATTTATTCAATTCTGAGGAATTGATCCTGTCGGGATGTAATTTATAATGTGGGCTTTAAGGTATACTTTGCTCTGACCATTAGATTTCAGATTGATGGCTGGTTTCAAATGGAGATAAGACCCTGTATTGCTCTCCCCCATTGGATGAGTCGAGATTAAAATAGATCAAAAATAATGTGTTGTCAAAAATGATTGGAACTGTTTCAAAGATTCAATTTGCACTTTGTTTCACTGCCCATTGGTGTAAATTACTCCTGCGGTCAGAAACTTTTCTGTAGTCTCTGGAATCTTCAGAAACTTCACCTGCACTCTCTGGCTTCACTCTTGCCAATGGTGCCAGGTACTTAATGGTCATTGGTCTCAATTCTGCTAGGGAAGTGATGGGAATATCACCACACAAAACACTTACCTACAGAAATCTACAGAAAATGGGACCTTGCATCGAAAAAAGACCCTTTCTTTTTAACTTCACTTGATATGTAAAATTAGTTGGATATTAATCTGCTTCCATCATTTTTCATATTGTACGAAAAAATTTATGACCTTTTATATTGTACAGAATTGGGGTGAATAAAACAAAAAACATGGGTAATAAATAGAAACCTACCACATTAAAAGCAACTGTAGATTTCCACCCAATTGTAATAATTTGAGTGAGTGAATGGTATTCCTGGAACTACAGTGAATGTAACCGTATTTTATTATGTAAAATTTCCTTAATATGAAAAATCTTCCTTTATAAACTATATTACTTTTTCCTGATATATTTGAGGAATGCTGCAGTGACTTATCAACCAGAGCTCTTCTCTCTTTCTACATGATATGTTAGCTTTTTTAACTCTTTAAGCATTTCTGGAATTGTTATGTGACTTCAAAGTTTAGCAGGCTTTTGTTGGCTAGTAATTATAAACAACTTAACTTTGGTGGCCTTTTATTGATCAATTTGTGGAAAGTTGCAGAATATGAGCACTAATAACTGATAAAGAGGCAAGGGCTAAATTGGTGGGTGGGGGTTGGCTCAATACAAAGTGAAGAAAGCATATGAAAACCAATGTAATCAATGTGTAAAACAATGACTCTTTTTGGGGGGCTTATGTTAGGTCTTTTGGTACTTTGGCCATCCAAACGATTTAGCATTTGGTACTTTTTGTTTTTGTGAAGATGAACTTTTCAATAATTTTTTAAAACTAATTAATCTAATCTTGACATGTGGCTTTGATATTAATGAAGGTATTTGTTGGTGCATGCAGTAGGAGCTGTGGTTTAAGGCCCAATTGACAAATTGTCCCCAGAAAATATTTTCAATAAAACATGCTTTTGCTATATTGTCATAATTAACAAGAAAATTTAGGTTCAGATTTCCTAAAAAAAAAAAAATCGGTTCATGTATTATAAATATGTGTCATGTTGGTATTCAATTAGTCAAACAAAAAAAAAACATTTTCGCTCACTAGTAATTATAAATGGGCTTATCGAAATGTTTATCAAAATTAAAAATTAATATGGACTTAAACATCAAGTTGATTGCTTAGTTAATTAGTCATGCAACTTTTATTTGCATTATCAAGCAAGGGAGAATGAAAAATATTGCCTCTGCATTATGATTAACGACAAATCTACTTAATTTCTGGTTCCATCCATCTCATAGGCACAACTTATTATACTGAAGATGAGACTTTTTTAAAGAAAACTATTTCTCCAACTTGCACTAAATCTACTCGGATTTCTACTCCAAAAAGAAAAAACACTATGCTTTCCATAGATAACATTATTAATATCTTCTTGTGAGCCACACCTATTTACCTCTTTATTAGACATGCAAGTAGATTGTATGGAAAAAGTAGTAATTCGCAATTTTTTAAAACTCATGCATATAACAGAAAAAAATAGTCAATTTAAAAAAATGACTTTAGCATATCATATTCTTTCCATATAACTAGACTTCTTCATCACTAAGATCATTGATGGGATGATGTTTCTGATGTAGCTTTAATTTACGTAGAAAAATCTTATGATAGATCCCAGAGAGATAATATAGTACAATTTGAGAAGAAGAAAAGACAAATAGCTAATAAATAGATATACAAAAATGATATTTTTACATGGCAAACATCCTACACGGATGTCTATATAGTGTATGACACATTGTGGTTCATCTGTTTATTACCAAATCAAGCCTAGGTAGGGTCACATAATGTTATACATTGTTGGTATCTGATTAGTAGAAACTCTCACTCCTTGATGTCGAGCACCTTAATTTGCCTTTTTTTTTTTTTTTTTTAAATGAGGTTTTAATAGACTCACTCTACTCGACCTTCTCTCACCCTTCATAAAACTTGGGCCTTTTTTCTGCATTATACCTCTCTCTATGCCGTGTTAAAGTACATGTCAGGTTGGATCCTAACCTAGATGAAACTGATAAGATGATATTGCATCAAAACTCTAAAGTTTGACGAGAATTAATGGATTCATACATGCATCCTCTAACAAACATCAAAACTCTGTAGTTACTTAACTTGATTCACATTTCCTGAATGAGAAGCAATATTATTTTCCTGAACTGCCATTATATGTGCTCTCAATCACATTTCACAGTGTTGAGATAAGTTTGAGTAGTGAAGGAGGAGGTCTCGCCACACCTTCCCTTTTAGCCCAAAGTCATGAATGAGTGAAAGGGCCAGAGGACGAGAAAATGGTCCCGTGAGCTTCCATTGGCATGCAGGCTCAGCCTCTCTCTCTCTCTCTCTCTCTCTCTCTCTCTCTCTCTCTCTCTCACCAGCCATCTATTGTGTTAGTTACTTCATCCTGGCCCTGAGGCGGTGACCTCTTAATAGAGATCACATGGCAGTATAATAAAACCATATACTATTCAAGTAGGTGAGAATGGGGTGGAAGCTCTCAATGTGAGTACAGGATTTCCCTTGGGATCTAAGCATCTTGTGGATGGCAAGAGATCTAGGGAAGGCTATTGGATGGTAGGTGATCAATGACAAACAGCCAAAACAATCTTTGGGTATTTTGCTCATTTCTACATAATTTCAATATTTGTCAGGAAAATAGCTCAATAATCGCCCTAGTAACCCAACTATATCCTTTGCCTATCTATTCAATTACTGTCATATTAATAGATGGCCCACTAAAGCAAAACTCGTGCATTCGCAAAGGAGTATGTAATAAAAAACCATTCTTTTCTTTTTAACGAGGAGTGTGGTCTGTGCATGAAGTTATGAGCACGAATGTCTCTCTTTGTACGCACAATAGTTTTTTAGGCACTGCAGATTGCAGAAGATTGTCACTGGCCTGTTTAATTTTTTGCCATGAAAACAAAATTTCAAGGATGAGATTGAAGGAGTCCAGCTGCACCACTGGCCAACCCCAGAGATCATGTGTGATCTGTTTTTTTTATTGGCAAGTGATTCTGATCTCAACACCACAAATTCTTTATCACTTGGATTCTACATTGTTGTTAGTTTGGAGCTTGAAGATTTCTTCTTTCTTTTCCAAAAATTTCACTGGATATATATACCAATCAAAGGGGAAACTTTCAATTCAATCCACATTTTTTGTATTTACACTCCGAGGTGAACTTGCCCTCAACATTGAATATCCTTTTGTGAGAGAGAGAGAGAGAGAGAGAGAGAGAGAGAGAGAGAGAGATTGAACTCAAGATTGATGATGTTCCATTTTTTTTTTTTTTGAAAGTCCAGAATAGGTGAGTAACAAAAGAGGGAAACATGGGGAGTGTATAGATAACTGAAACTTATTCAACTCCAGATTGCTTGAGCTCGACCGTATATATAAGCTCGGTTTAGTCTGAATTCAAGCTCTAATGTAAATAGTAATTTTCTTTCCTTGTATTGTTAAATGAAGGCCAGACAAGGTCTAACAGTGATAATGACAGGGCTTGCAAACTAGGTTATGAAGAAATCCTCCCTCTAATAAATTCATGAGAACATTTTAATTTCCCCACAAACTAACTTAAAGAGACATGTTTTTTGCATATTAAAGTCTGGATAAAGGCATGTTTCGAAAGCTTTGTTCATCACTATCTTCAAGATTTTGTGGGCAATCTTTATACTAAACATTAAACAACTTTTAAGACCTCTTAGAAATTCAGGACCACAGTTGAATGCAGCTCTTTCTAATTAAGTCTAAGTTTTAATGCAACAAGCACATGGATTAGAAAGCAAACTGTATACAAAGTTCCTTACCCCCTTTTATTTCTATCTTTTAATCTTTTCTACTTATTAGCTTGCTAGTTGAAGGAGCACTAGTACTACTGGAGTGCAAACTTAGCATGCTTGTCTTTGTTCAGGATTAATACATTAAGGCAAAAAAAAAAAAAAAACTAATACCGGATGGTTTGTACAAATTAGACTATGAAATCGTGACTCTATATAATAATCAAAACACAATGGAAATATTTCCTTTCTACTTTAAATGATCAAAAAATTTCAGTTCAGTCAGGATTGACAATTAGTTTGGATATGGGTCTCTGCAAGCTCCAACCACTCTGAACCTAATCGTGTGTATTAATACTATGTACTGATCTCTGGTGAGATAGGATTTATGTATTAGAAGTCAATAGAATTCAGTGATCATGTCATTGATGGGATCGTGTGTGTGTGTGTGTGTGTGTGTGTGTGTGTGTGTGTGTGTGTGTGTGTGTGTAGCCTTATTTAATGGATTATTATAATGAACTCACTTCTACTAGACATTTTTTTATTTTAGCACAGACATTTTAAATAGTTCATATTATTTTCTGAAATAACTTATCATCAATTTTACTTAATTGCCAATGGGTGAGTTAGTTAGAACATAAATTATTCTGGGCTCTCATGAATTTATATCATCCAGCCTCATATACAAGATGAGAGACAAAAAAAAAATTGCTTCTTTGAGCACAAGTAGCATAGAAAGGTAATAAAAAAAATAATCCATGGCATTTGGTCCTTGGGATGAATGAGCTTGAAACATAGCATGTGGCAGTGTGGTAAACATTTATAACTAAGTGATGAAAATGCAAGCATCTTCTCACCAACTCCTCATTGTATCAGTGGGAGCAGACTTGTCCTTTTTAAACTTTACATTCCTCGTTCCCCTTCCAAATGCCTTCAGATTTACTTTGCCTGGATTGGGTGATGGCTGAGGCTTGTTAGGGCCAATCCCAGACAGTATTTTACTGAAACATTTCAAGCGCAAATATCATCGTCATTTTATACGAAGTTGTTTTCCAAAGGATATCTCAGGAAACTGACTGACAGAGGATGTCTGAACAAAACTAAGGTGCAGTGCAGTAGATTTTAAGGAACAGTACAGGCATAACCGAATCAGTCAGATTTTTTCATAGCAAGGAACAAGAGTGAACAAGTTGTATTCTCCAGCTGACAGAATGAGCTGGATTCACAATGGAAATTAAACACAATGCAGAATGCCAGAATGGCCAAAGGACCATACTGAATGCAGAGAATGGAGTAGGAACCTGCACATAAGTTCTGGGACAGAATTAACTAATGCTGACTCTAGAGAAATGCAGCGGTGGAATTACTGCGTCTGCTAAATGCTCATAAATCATGTAGGGCTTACCATATTTATAGTGAATAGGCAACCGGGTGGCTGATGAACTTGCCAATAGTTCAGTGCATGACAGGAGTTTCCATCTCGAAGATGCATTTTCCTGTTGAAATTGTGGACCTCATTTGCTTAGTGAAGTTGCTACAAGTTGTTCATAATGGTATTGATGTAATACGAGAGGATCACAATCACCTTCAAATCAAAGAAATAGGAAATTAGGGTTTGACAAGAAAATAATAAGAGAAATTAGGATTTAGGAGATTGAAACAGAGCCGGATAGATTTTGGGCTGAGCACCCCTTATACCACGGGCTTCACACTCAATCTCAAAAACTCAAGGCGTAAAAAAATTAAAGTGAAAAAGTTTTAATTCATTTATTGTCTACTAATAAAAGAATCTGGAGTCTTTTTATAGGCTTTACAAAAGAACAGTTCTAAAAAATAACCAATGTGAAACTAAACGCCCACATAAAAAAAAATATAACTATGCAAAATGAACTATAACTCAAAAATGACTAAATGAAAAGAAGACAACACGTGATATCCTCATCATTTTTCCCGCTGTGGAGGAACTCGATCCAGTCGAGTGAAGGCACCCCTTATGAAGCATTTCAATCGGGCCATGGAGGTAATCGTGCCAACAACACTAGTTATCACATCGAGACCAAGGTGGTAGAGGTGGAACTGGTTCCCGTGACAGACCAGCTGCAGTCGATGATAACTCGAACAAGATACGTATAGCATAGCAAGTCAACTCATCTCGACTGAAAACTAACCCGCATACCAAGACATCAATCTCCTGTGAACCTGCCTCATATAGAAGGATCTGCAATGGATCATATACATCAAGTGATCTCTAGAAAAATGATGCTCTCATACTTTTCAAAGTGGTACTAACTTCAAGGTAAACTCTGCAGAAAGATCTAGATGGATCTCAATAGGAAGTTCTTCAACTTCTGTGGGCCGAGAGGAAACCATGTTTTCTAGAATTTTTCTCACGCTAGCCAGGAGCTCCTTACATTTAGCGACTAGATTGCTGAAGTGTGACTCTCAAGGTGTGAAGCATACCGAGTATGAAGAAAATCTTGTAAGACAAATTAATGCCGACAGTCGTCTTGGTTGTCCTTCCACCACCAATAAACTTCTCCAGCAAGCTTCATTTGGACATAGTGGCACTTCCGCTCTAGTGTCAAGGAAAAATAGCTGAAGAAATCTTCTAGATGATTTTCTCACTCTTCATATACATAAGAATCATTAGAACCCCGAAAATACAGGGATAGCCACATATATATCCCGTTCAACTCCTTATCATCACCATCAGTGTGTGTATAGATATATGTACCGACCACAAAAATAAAAGTCCATTAAGCAAATTCAATTCACAAGCTTAGAAGTTAATCCAAAGGTCTAAACGACTCGAATTGGCTCGAATCGGGCAGGAAACGAGTCCTGAAACGCTGTAGAACTGCTGCAGGAACTATACCGGCACCAAATAAGGACTTGTGAAGGTTGAATCTGCTACCCAACTACTTGAATTCTGTCCAATAGCTTTAGAACTCCGTCATGAACCCAACTCTTCAGACAGAACTCAAATCGGACTCCAAACGGGTAAGAAACGGGCCCGTAAAGGCTGCAGAACTGTGTTGTACACAATTCAGCTCGGGCTAAGCCAACTGTGAATAATGCGGCTCGGATCGGGCCGCGGTTGAAGCCAGTGCTGGCGGCGCGGCTCCACTGAGCCGACCTGGGGTCGGTTCCGATCGGCTCGGCTCGGTTCGAGCCGATGGCTGACGGCTCGGGGTCGGCTCGTCAAGTCGACGTCAGCAATGAAGCTGCTAACGTCAGCACATAAGTCGGCTCCCATGTGGCTCATAGCGGGTCGGGTCTTCAGCAAACGGGTCGGGTTCTAGAGGGTTTGTAAAATAAAACACATTCACTTCAACCCAGCAAAATCATATCCGATCTCAACTCGGGTTGCTGCAGCCCTGGACAATGGTGGCGCTCTCGTGGGAAGGGGAGATTTGTGGTGGCGTGGTGGCGACGGAGCGGCGACGACGAGGCGACCTGTTTTGGGTCTTTGTTGGAGGATGTTGATGATGGAGATGATGATGGAGGTTGATGGTGGTGGTGATTGGTGATGTTGATGGCGAAGGAAGATGGTGGTGGCAAAGCAGGGGGAGAGGATGGTTGTAGGCTGTATAAAAATGACTAACAGACAGCCATTAAGGAAGCAGAGTCTCAAGCTCTAGACGCGAGGAATCGATGCCCGCGTCTCAGCTTAAGACGCGTTGGCTCTACACCCGCGTCTCAACGTCCAGACGCGTCGGCCCGAAGCCCGCGTCTCAACGTCCAGACGCGTCGGCCCGAAGCCCGCGTCTCAGCATCAAGGCGCGTCGACCCGACGCCCGCGCCTCAGCGTCCAGACGTGAAGGCCCGAAGCCCGCGTCTCAGCATTAAGGCGCGTTTGGCTCGACGCCCGCGTCTCAAACTTCAAGGCGCGTTTGGCTCAACGCCCCGCGTCTCAGTTGCAACTGCCCTGATTGCGGGGCCAGTCACCGCGCATGTAGCGGGTAGTGGCCCCTCATTCGGGAGCGTTTTCAGGAGGCACACTTCACCCCTGAGACCCCTATAAATAGCCTTTTGCTATGAAGAGGGTCGAAGCTTTGGAGAAGTCGAGAATTAAGAAGGTCAAGCATCATCAAGATCGATCAAATCCAGGCAAGAGGATCATCAAGAGGGAAGCACAACTTCAACAACAGACAGAGGAGAGACTCTTCAGCGAGCTTACTGAGTACTAGCCGCTCTCTCGCCTACCTCCTCTTTGAGAGTTTTGGTAGACGGAGCTGAGTTACTCTTTCTACCGACCGAAGAGAAGACCCCCGACGGTCCAGGACGGTCATCTGGTCAACGGAGAACAAGATTCACTCTCCACCGCCACACGAAGAACCCGCATTAAACAAAGGGGGGATTCAAGCTTCAACATCCTCCCTCCCTTGTAACTAGAAGGAAAGTCTTGTTGTAATCTTTTCATCTGATTCAAAGAAATCTTTACAGCAATTCCCTTTTCTTTTTCCGGCTGTCAACAAGAGATGGCGACTCCGCTGGGGAAGGACCGTTTGTAGTAGAGTCAGTCTACTCAAATGGATCGTATCGCCTCATAACCTCAAATGGCGATACACTCATGATGCCATCAATGGCAAATTCCTGAAGAAATACTATCCCTAGATGGCATTCTTCCACCGATCAAGTTAAAATACACCTCTGATCAAAAACATCCAACGCCTCCGACGGGCTAAGGATAGAGGAAAATGTTGGCTTTTAAGCCCAACATAAGTCCTCGACAACTTATCATGCTGAGGGGAATAGCATGGCTAGCCCAACCAAACGGTAGTTGGTAAAGGCACCTCAAATCCGTTGATAGCTGAGGGTTTGCTAAAAATTCTGCCGATCAAGTTAAAAAATACACCTCTGATCAAAAACATCCAACGCCTCCGACGGCTAAGGATAGAGGAAAATGTTGGCTTTTAAGCCCAACATAAGTCCTCGACAACTTATCATGCTGAGGGGAATAGCATGGCTAGCCCAACCCAAACGGTAGTTGGTAAAGGCACCTCAAATCCGTTGATAGCTGAGGGTTTGCTAAAAATCCTAAGTGGACTTGATTCCACTCTTCCCTCCAAAAATCCCTTACCAATTCTCATCCATAGAATGGTAGGACCACAAAATGCAATCATTACTATGTTAACACTATACCTCTAGTAATGAATACTCCTCGTCGAGTACAAACCTGCTTGTTAACTCTGCATAGAGTAACAAACTCTCAATTTGCCAAGTTAACACTATAACCTCTGGCACTTCAAATTCTACTTGTCAATTCTCATCAATAGAATGACAGGTCCTCAAATTGCTCCTATCGCAAGCAAATTCTGTCAAGTTAATATCACACCTCTGACAAACTACTGTTAAGTTAACATTATACCTCTAAGCGGTACATCGAGTGTCTGTAAAGTTAATATCACACCTCTGACAGTTACCTTTCTTCAGACTTCTATATCGAAGCTGAAATGGACGATGCCAAGTTAACACTACACTTCTAGCATCCGAGTCATTGCTAAGTTCAACAATACACCTATGGCTATGACCTTTCCTCGACTTCCTTGTCCAAGCCGAGACGGACGATGCCAAGTTAACACGCACTTCTAGCATCCGAGTCATTGCTAAGTTCAACAATACACCTATGGCTATGACCTTTCCTCGACTTCTTTAAGCCGAGACGACCAATGCCAAGTTCAACATTACACCTCTAGCATTACTATCACTGTTAAGTTAAACATCACACCTATGACAGTGACACCCTCAGTTTTCCCAAATAAAACTGAGATGCTGATGAGTTAGGTTAATATCACACCTCTAACTCACGTCCTTGTCAAGTTAATATTACACTTCTGACAAGACTACTTCTAAAAACCGTTAAGTTAATATCACACCTCTAGCGGTAAAAATCTTACTAGATTCCCCACGAGTCTAGTTTTATTTGATATTCTCCCCAACCGAGTATCAAATTCATTTGGGAGGCATTGTTGGTAACATTACACCGATAAACAATGCTTCCATCAAATCCCCAGCTGATCTTAAATCAAAGTTATCCCAAATCCTTGATAAAAGTTCACCTTCTCTGGGGGTACACACTCCACTTGTCACTTTCTTTTATAAAGTGGCGGGTCCACCAAATCATTCTTTTGCTTCTAAAACAAAACATTCAAAGACAACAGAAAGAGGCAAAAAGAAAAGTGTCACTTTTATGATATTCAAGCATATGAAAGTGATACAAAACGCTCTCTTATACAATAAGATGAGTGTTACAATTAAGGAGTACAAAGAAGTCCCTCTCTCTCTCAGAGGCCGTACTCACTCCTTGAAACCGCATCTGATCCCAGGTGCACAATTGGAACCGATTGCGCCATGGCAATGACGCAAAAGTCGAAAGCGCCCTAGCTGATTAGCTAAGAGCAATGGTGTTCTTGAGGTCCGGTGGCAACAGAAGGTCCTGCAACCCTTCGTTCAGGCGCGTCTCTTTCCCTAGCAGACCATCCAACGAACATGGAGTCACTCCTGGGGTGAGAGAGGAAGTTTAGGAGTCATCACAAAGGATGCTACCCTCCACTAGGTCCAGCGGCAGCAGAAAGTCCTGCATTCATCACCATCCCTTTCCCAGCAGGCCATCCAACGGAATGTCCTTGATGTCACTTCTGGAGTAGGAGAGAGGAAGAGGATCTTTCCGCCACGTAAACCGCCGGAACCTCCTCGCCGTCATACTTGACCTGACCATCTCTTGCCATCAGGCAAGAGTGGTGCAGGAGATCTGAAGAGACCTTGGCGAGATGTGGGTCCTCGTCAGAGATATAATTTAATCTCTCACAAACGACGAGGACCATAATTTAATCTCTCACAAACGAACGTGGAACAAGTTCGCCAGCCGGTATATTCTTTCTGGGGCCCAGCGAACCTGAAAAAGGACGAGCAAGCCTACCTGCAAAGAATAAGCAAGAGTCAGAAAATCTGGAACTCAGTACATTTTTATAAAGGAAACTGAGTAACAGAACGCGGCAGCCATTCAAGACTTCAGACGCAAGAATGACCCGCGCAGTCAAACAGACGCGAGTCAAACTGCGCCACGCATAGGATTCAAACGCGGTCTCAGTTTGTACCCGCGCCTAATGCATCAGACGCAAAGAATTTCAAAACGCCGAAAATTGCCATCTCTCTGTTGAGTGAACAAGAGTTGCAAGATTCAGGTCGAAAACACGCCAAGGCAATGAAACGCGATGGGCAAAGCCAGCGTCAAGCGCCCGCGTTCAGAGAAGTCAAGTCACTGGCACAAATTCCAGAGAAGGAATGCACCGGGACTTCATTTAGATGGTTATGCCAAATTTCAGGCTATACACATCATCGGGGAACATACCAGCAGAGACCTCTGGCCAGAGTCGGCATCTGCACCCAAACGCAGGCGTCCAAGATGATCCGAGAGGGGGTTCTTCTTGAAGAGACCAAACCGAAGCGTGAGAGCTCTGGGTCATCTTCATTCTCGGAATTACCTTCATCCATGGAGACGGAATCCCTATCAAGAACTCCTTTTTCTGAAGAAGGTGGGACTTCTCAGAGCAATCCAAAGAGAAATAATCCAAGCTTGGATTATAGAAGGGGAGCGCACCTTATTTATAGGCAGGCCCTAATAACTGCCATTAATGGGGCGTTAATTGGAACCGTCACGCACGATTGTCAAACCCCAGTGAAGGATTGACGCGTGGAACGCCGCTTTGGAAACCGTCGCAAGCGCCGGTTTTCAAACCGCCCGCGTCGGTTTTGCATTTAAGGGCAGTAACTCCTGAGTCCAATGAGAGTTGACGCGTGGATAACTGCCTTGGGAATCACGGATGACTCGGAATCCCAATCGACATTGAAGACCTGACGAGCAAAGATCTCCTAAAATCTTGAGTCAGATCACATTAAACGCAGATGGGAAAGCCGCGTCCCTTCAGCAGACAAGGCTGCATCTCTTGCGTCTGCCCGATCCGCGCAAGACAGATTTGCGTTATTCAGAGTTGCGTCTCACCTTGTGATTGACGCTGCGTCTCACCCCAGGGACTGACAGCCGCGTCTTACTTTACGGATCAATGCCGCGTCTCATCTTTTGATTGACGTCGCATCTCATCAAGAGAGACGCGTTCCGATTTGTGATTGACGCCGCGTCTCATCAAAAGGACTAGTAGAATCTAAGTTCTTATGAAATGATGACCGCGTCTCACTTTATGATTGACGCTGCGTCTCAGTAAAAGGACTTAGTAAAATCTAAGTTCCGGTAGGACTGACGACCGCGTCTCACCCTTGATCGACGCTGCGTCTCGTCAAAAAGACTTGGTGAAATCTAAGTCCCCATAGATTGATGCCACGTCTCATTCTATGGGATTAAATGCCGCGTCTCGCCAAGACCGCGTCTCATTAAAAGAACTTAGTCCTACCTAAGTTCAGTAATCACGACTAGTGATCAAGAGTTGGACTCATCCACAACAGGACAAAGAAATTGGGACAAAAGCTTAAAGAAAACTTCTATTATATCAAAAAATGATAGAAGTAGATACAAACACTCTTGATAAATAGAGTGTCCCTTTTCTTTACAAAAAGAAAAAAGAAAAGAAGGCTAAATGTCCTGGTGCGCCAAGGAACGGATTTGTTCCCTAAGGCGGTGAATCTCATGCTGGCGCGTCCTCTCAGCCTCCATGATAGCCCGGTCCCGCAGCTCCACCTCAGATAAGAAATTTCTGGCAGCCAGCTGCATCCGCAGAGATTCCACCCTGGAAGATTGTAGGGATAGACTCTCTTCAGCACGCGCCGTAGCAGCCCGTTTCTCCTCAAGCTCCTTTTTGAGGGAAACAAGTTTCTCCTCATTTAGCGCAAGAACAACAGCTTCCGCCTTGGCGATAATATCCCGAGTTCTGAGGATGACTTGCTCCGTGCTCTGCACACTAAGCTCAGATTCCCTCGAATCCCCGGCTAATTTCTGAAATTCAGCCTTGGAATATTCAAGGTCGCGGATCTCGGCAGCGATTTGTGCCTCCGCCTCCTGTCGCTCCCGTTCCTGATCAGCTAGGAGCCTAGTCAAGGTGGCCTGGGCTTCATCAAAAGAGCCAGCATCTTCCAAAGATTCCAGCTCCCGCAGGTTACTCTCCAAGTTGCTCTACCACCACGCAGGCATGCCCTGGCAAGTGAAGGGCCTCCGCCTCAATTCGACGCTCACGGCCATATTTTCAAGAAGCCTCTGGGCGAACTGGAAGGTGCTGTGTCCACGGAAGATGAGATCAATACATGATCCCATCGAGGTGAAGAATTGTTGCACCATCTGACGTGCCAGCTCCCCCATGTCTTCACCACCTAAGAAGCTTCCGACCCTTTTTCTGTCACGGGATAAGGGATATAGGGCGGGTCTTCTCACGCACAAGAGCCGTGCCGGCCGTAGATGTGGCAAGAGCAAAGACTACCCGCTGGCGCTTCCTGGAGCACTGCCTCTGCAGGAGCTTCCACGACCAATGAAGGAATTGTAAGCAACCTCTTCAGAAACTTCCACCGAGAATTGAGCTGTGTGGCCTTCTGGAAGGGTGCCGATCGTCAGACTCCCCACCTGAGCCCCCTCAGTCAGAGCCGCCTTACTAGGTTCGAGGTCCAGAGGCGTCGAGTCCTGTAGAATGGGAGTCTCCCCAGCTTCAGCAGTAGCCTTCTCCACCGGCGGAGTGAGAACCTCCTCCGCCTCAATGATTGTTTCCCCTCCTGGCAAAGGGGAAGGCTCCCCAACTTCAACAGCTGCCCCCAACTGAGGTTGTCTCGGCAACCGAAGCCTCAATCCCCTTTGGCTGGGTCAACTCTGTTTCCATCGCCTCGACATGCGAGGAAGTTGTACCTTCAGCAGGGATTATCGCAGCGGTAACGCAGTCGATGATTCGCCCCGTATATTTTCTCCTCTCTGAGATGTGAAGAATTTGCTCTGATCAAGAAGAGCGGGTTCATCGCCATGGTCGACTTCATCTTCAAAGTCACTTTCTCCCGATGACGAAGAAGACGATAGCGCCACGCGAGGAAGCTCCGCAACAGGAGCCTTACCCCCAATCACCCCAGTGGTAGGACTAGGGTCGACTGCCCGAGGATTGGAAATAAAGACACTAGGAGACCCCGGCTGCTGTACCTCGTCTCTCCCTTCATGAGCAGAAGAGACTCGGGCTGAGTTGAGATTCCTGGAATCTCGACATCCTCTTCGCCCATTATGTCAACCTCCGGTGACTCGGTATCCCAGCAACAAGGGTCGCTCAACGAGCTCCCCTTCCTCCATGGCCTTGCTGCGCGACCTAGGAGCATGGACCAAGCTTGGAAAATCTTCATCTTCCAGCGGTTCCTAAACTCTAACAGGGACACCTTCAGGAGGAGCCTCAACTCCAGCAGAGATAGCTCTGGATTGAGAGACTTCAGCCGTTAAGTCCCTCCGAGCCTTCTTTGGGGCAGGCTCAACTACAGAAGCAGAGCGTCGACGACGCTTCCTCGCCAATTGCTTCAACCTCCTTGCCGGTCGCGGCTCCACTCTCATTGCTGGTGGCTCCGCCCTCGTCGCTTGCGGCTTTGCCCTTGCCGGTCGCGGTTCCGCCCTCATTACTGGGGGCTCCCTCCTCGATCGTTTCTCGACCTCCCTCTGAGCTTTCAGGTACTGGTCGAGGAGTTTAGTACGTTTACTGGATTCAGACTCTCCTCGAGACTGGCATTGATACTCTCAAGACATGAAGACTCCGGAATAAGATCTGGCGTCTGGCCGACTTGGGAGTACCAAGTACAGAAGCTGAAGCTCATACGGCACTTAGGCGCCTCGTCGGGTAGATGTAACGTTGCTCCGTCCCTCAGCCACACTGTAATACCAAGCCCGAGCGCCTTCGAACAGGTTCCGTCAAAGGCAAGTTGAGCATTGGGATTCCCGACGTAAAGCTGATCATAGCCAAATTGTCGGGCAAAACGACTTGCATATACGGTTCGATAGTGCAGGAAGTCCCTTGGCAAAACAGCACATATCCTGGTCGTATATTGATCAACCACAGAAGGCTCCAGCAGGCAATTGCGAGAAGTCATCCCGCCCAGCGACATCCGTGAACAGCTCCCCGGGGGCTGCACCTTGAACCTCTGGAAAACAACGGTTAAGCTGATAGTTCGTGGCACAGGAAAGACGCTTCCTAATGTAATACAGGTAGGTGTCATGCCACTCCGAACGTTCCAGCCGTTGCACAAATGGGATATGATCCATGCTCCCACGCGCAGCCGTCATTAGAGATGGACAATGCATCACGTACCAAAGCCATGAGGTACGTGTAAGGCAGCTCAATCTGCGGGGTTTGGGGTGCCTCACCGTCGGGTTCCCCTCTGAGTCGGTATACGGCTCCCCACGGGAATTAGCAGTCTTTGGGGGTTCGCAGAAGCTCTTGGTCAGTAGCACCCGAGCCCGCTTTGAATACCAGCCACCACGGCTGGAAGAAGGGCTATGGGGTGGCCATGAGCCAAGAGTACCGCCGGGTATACCACATCTGCCACAATAACTTCATGTGGTAGCGTGGGCACCACACACCTCTTCAGCCACAACATCAGGAAGCCCGCCAACA
>JAVJIF010027536.1:0-58829 GCA_038442645.1 Agave tequilana
ATCTTTGCTATCTTCGTCCTCACCAAAAACGACCTGGACAGGTAAATATATATCTCCTCCATCGAAAGAGGGTTAGCTTCTTATTACGCCGAAAATACCACACACAAGAATTTCTAGTTTCCTCAAACAATGATACTTATTCTCACCGAGGGTCTTCGGCGGCACTACCTTGGAGCTCCTAACCTGAAGAGTATTCTTCCCTCTTTTCTTTTTTTTTTTTTTGCAAGATCAATCGGAGTGTCCACTTATCTGCGATGAAAAATCACCATCACATTAGTGCTTTTATTAAGATTTCTTGAATCTATACTCAAGATGTCTTCTCCTTTTTCCAAACCCTTCCTTAAAAAGTCTCGCCAAACGGGGAATGGCCCCCTCAAGGAAGAGCACTTCTCAGGCCGCTACCACTCCACTTCAAAAGGCAAGTCAATAGCCGTTGGGGACATGATTGTGCACGTATTTTGCATATTTATTATTACATCCTCACACTTCTTTTTTAGTGAACTCTACTATTTAAACGTTCTTTTTATTTAATGGTGTGCAGGTCCATGCTAATGGAGAAGGATAAGAAATAAGCCCAAAAGGCCATTTAAATTCGGATTTAAATGGATTCACAAATGAGAATTGGAGCAAATATTCTAAAGATTTCAAAGCCAACGAGAGAATCCAAATGAAGATCAAAGTGCAACAGAACAAGGGAAATCTAGGTGTTCAGGATTTGCCCAACGACCAGGTGGAGTCTGTTGGGTCAGTGTTTTTTATGGTTATCTTCTAATTCGTTTCCCACTCCATGTCTCCTATAAAATACATCACAGAGAAAAAGGCAAATGGCAGAGAGTTAGGCTAGGATCTTACTCTTAGTTTAGTTTAGATTTTAATTTTCTGTTTCTTTTCTTTTTTTGTAATTTTCTATTTCTTTCATAGTTAAGATTAGAGAGAGATTCATGAGAGTAAGAGGGAAGAATTGTATTGAGAGTGGCACCAATGTAATCTTACTCTTTTCTTTGTCTTTTCTCAATTTATTCAAGGCTTGTTTTTATGTTATTCTTCTTCTTTTTGGTATTTGCCTTTTTGTGTTTGATTTCTAAATCCATATGAATCTAAAAGTATCCGAATAGCCTTGCCAGTGCGAGTGCCACTGATAACTCATGATGATGAATTCTTTCTTTTAAAGTCTGTATCATTCATCTTGCTCCTCAAAGTTTTGATAATGTAGTATGAACGAAAATCGAATCCAATCTTTTGGGCTATGCGTGAAACGTCTCCAACTCAATGTAAAACCACGCCAATGATTGAGGTAAAATAATCAGCCAAAGAGGTAAGTACATTATGTTCTTTCTTTAATTTCTTATTTTCAAAATAACTTTAAAGACCAATACAAATACGTCCTTTTTATTTCTTCTTTTTACTGCTCCTCTTATATAATTCTTTTATTTTATTTTTCAAAACGAAAAGAAATATTTTAACTGATTTAGTAATTAATAAGAATACTAAAATGCTTTTAGCGCATTCTTCCTTGTGGATCACGACCCACATAGCCATTGGTATAGTGATAATATTGAGGAACCACACAATCTAAATTATTTTTAAACTCTGTTTTTCTGTGCAGGTTTCACACCAATCAGGGCAGGGGCCTATCAATCTGCCCCCTTTCCATCTCAATGTTCACATCGAAGAGTTTGAGAAGAGCACTCTTCTCCGCCCACTGAGCGGAGGCAGGGACCAATGGACACAAAATTCATCTCCCCACTGAAGGTCAGCTCCTCCAAATGCTCGCAAGCTTCCAAAAACAATCGAATGAGCAACAGGCGAAGGTGGCTCATAAGCGTGAGGAGGCTGCTCTGGAGAGAGACACGTCAACTGAGTCGAAATCAACTCCTCGCCCAACTCAAGACCCTGTGAAAAGGCCCAATCCACTAGGTATCACAGCACAGAAGGGCTCGAATTTCTCTGTCACAACCTCAGGCGAGCAGTCGGAGGCGCGTCCCGAGAGCAGTCGGAGGCAAGATAGATCACCAATCCGAGCGACGACGAGCACTCTGAGAGTTTGGACCTCACAAGGCCCAGAAGATCCCTCACATCGAGGACATCGCCGAATTGGTTCAAAGTGAATCGAAGATGCGAATCGATGACCCGTCAGGAAATGGAATCTCGTAGCCTGAGGGCTTTGATTTATGATTAGTCTTAAAACTGCATATTTTATACCACATCTTCACATTATTTCATATTAAATGCTAATAAAACTTTGCTTGCTTGATCCTGGTCCATGGTGTGCAAAGAAGAAGAAGACCATAAATCACCATTTAATGGGTGATTAAAAGCCTACCAAGTAGCCATTGACCTTAGGGAAGAGATTGAAAAGTCACCTAGAGGGGGGGTGAATAGGTGACGATGCTAATCTAGTGAACTTAAGCGGAATTAAAAACTAATTGCAATTACAACAATGATGCACACACAAGCAAGTATAAGATATAGCAATTTGCACAATACACAAAGTAAAGAGAGAGATAGAGAGAGTCAATGGATCAAACGCAAACACAGAGATATGTTATCGAGGTTCGAGCACCCAGCTCTACATCCCCGCCTTCGACACACGAAGGAATTCTAATCCACTAGCTAGTTCACCAAGAAACTCTCACAAGGAGTACCCAACTCCTCTCTTTACAATCACAACCTCCTCCTTGAGGCACCAACTCCAAGCCAACAATCTCCTCACAACTTGAGGGATTTTCAAACTCAAAACCAATACAAGGATCGCCTCACAACCTTGAGGGATACAACCCAATAGCCAAACTTCCTCAAACACAATGAGGGAAAGGCACAAAGCCAAGCTAAAGATAGGGTTTACACTTAGTGGTTTCAAACAACAACAACAAAACAATCTCTTTTCCCACACAAAATCCTATAGAGAAGATAGTAGATTTTAGCTCAAGTGTGGAGAAAACCAAGGGATTTGAAACCAGCAACTCAAAGAAAATCTTTGGGAAATAAATGAAACCAAGTTAGAGAGTTCAATTCAAAAGCTTTTCCCAGAACCTTTTCTTTGATTTTTCAAACCTAATGAAAATACCAAAAAGATGTTCAAATCAAGCTCAAAAAACTTCTTTATTGCTTAAAAAACATCAGAGAGTATGTAAAAATTCGTACAAAAATTCTTAGAGAAAAACTCTTACAAATGGGGTATTATAGCTAATCAGAAAATAGCCGTTGGCAGCAGAACTGCCAGAAATACCCTGCCGGTCGACCGCCCGGTCGACCGCCCAACGGTCAATTTTGGACCGTTGTCAGCTACGGTCGACCGCCCAACGGTCAATTTTTGACCGTTGTCAGCTACCGGTCGACCGCCCGGTCGACGAAACAAACAGAGAGCAGCCTGCTCTCAGTCCGGTCGACCGTCCCAGTGGTCTCCAACGTGCACAGATCTGTGCACGTCGGTCGACGGCCCCGGTCGACCGACCTCAGCCCTAGTCGACTAGTCAGGTTACTAGTCGACTTGTTGAAGCCTTGGAAACAGAAAATTCAATTAGAAATATGTTTAAAATTCTTTTATCTTTTCTAAAAAATACAAAAAATAGTTTTATCATTTTGCATTGATATATAAACATGTGGTAAAAGTTTAGCTCAAATATCAATCAATATGAACTATTTTTGTGTTATAGAAATTTTGTCAAAAACCAAAAACTGTATTTTTAAAACTTGAATTTTGAATAGAAAATACATTTGTCCAAAACTCTTCCAAGTACAAAAACATGATACTTAAACACATTTAGGCATGATGCATATGGATAGAAATCCAATATACATGAAACAAAATATATATCATAGTTTTTGTCATAATTCCAAAATATGTTTTGTCAAAAATACCAAAACATATAACACATGAATAAAGGAGTCAAAACTAAGTTTGTCTAGGAAATTAAATGCATGATGTATATAGAACAAATCATATATACATTAAACCATATAAACTTGTTTTGATTTATCTATTCATGAAAACCAAGATCGGTTAAACCTAAAACCGAAAAAACGAAAAACCAATATTCAAAACATGAAACGTTGTGTGTGAACTGAGCATTATCATACTATTTTAATCTTTACAATTTAGATCTAAACACAAACTAAACTAGGGATACCAAGTCTTCTTGTAGAGCGCCGTCTCCAAGTTGACTCGGTCCAAACCGTGATTCACCAAGCTTGACTCCAAAAAGTGCTAGATGTCATCTTTGACGCTTAGGCTCTTGAATCACCTTGTGAAAGATGTGTGGAAGCTTTCACCAACTAATATCTTGTTAAATATCTGAAACTTAAACATTGCAAGATTATTAGTACACATAACTACATGAGTTAATCATCATCAAAACTAGAGTGGAAGGCCTTGGGCCAACAATCTCCCCCTTTTTGATGATGACAAAACTCATGGAGTTATATTGCATGGATTAAAGTAAAGCTTCAAAGAAGCTCCCCCTTAGCTCATGCATACAATAAAACATATAAGATATGCAATGAATGTTCTTAAACACATATAAACATGTTCTGAATACCAATTAAATAAAACATAAATAATGAAACATGCTCTTGATACCAATAAAACAATAATATTGAAACCAACATATTGTTACTAATGAAAACTAACTAAAAACATATGCATAAATCAACCATGCATATAAACTACAAATTCTTCTCCCCCTTTTTGTCAATCATCAACAAAGGGGTAAAAAACAAACATAATGAAAATAAATACTTCTCCCCTAAATGTTCAAAACAAAGAAGCAATAAATTATTTAAAGGGTGTAAACCAAAGTCAATATGATATCAATTGAAAATAACAAATTTTGAGAAATGCCAAATCCTATTTGAAATAAAACAAGGCATTGAAAACAAAATAACATTTTATATCAAAATGAAAACATGTAATGTAAACTTGATACCAATAGATAATAAAAAAATTGATACCAAATTAAGGAAACAAATAGCATCTTGATACCAAAAGAAGATATTTTTCATTATAAGCATATAATACCAATTACTTTAATATCATAAAGTTAGGGAGTGGGAAAACAAAAATAATGGTAAACCAAATACCCATTGAATATAAAATACGAGTTTTCTCCCCCTTTACGAAATACCAAAGAAAATATGCATAGGCTTGAAATAAGAAACCAATTGAAAATTAAATCAATTGAAACATGATATTCATTAAAAATTCAAGCTTAGCAATCTTAAAATTATGATAAAGCTTGTATATGGATACCAATTGAAAAACTCAAGCTTAACATAACCAAAATTTGTGCTTCAAGATATAGAGATATAATAAGCACAAATAAATCATCTAAATATGTATGTAAGAAATAGATACCAATTGAAATTGATACTATATGAAGTGTAAGCATACATATATAAAACAAAACATATATGAGTATACAAAAGGATGTCAAGATATTGAAAGAATTCAATGATACCAATTGAAACAACAATAAGATCAAGTGTATGACTCATATCAACTACCACCCATTCATGTTTAAGTTTTAGATGATTTTTCAAGATAAAACATACTTGAACATGGTCTCCATCCAACCGCCCATAATGGTAGGGTTTTCAAAAAAGATTTGAAATTATAGTTTGCTTGAAAAACTCTACCAAATGAGGAATACGAACTAGTTATATGAAAATTTGAAATCTAGCACGTAATCCTTCAAGTAGGGAATGAAAACAAAATGTGTTTTTCATAAAACAAATATAAATCACATGGCACTAAAACACTCAAAATCCATATGCACAAATAGTACTCATGAAAATCAAATCATGAGAAAACATCAAAATAAGGTGAGTGTACAAGTGGTGTGAGAAAACATATCATCATGAAAATAGATAATTAAGCTCAATATAGTAATCATCAAGATATGAAACATAAGTGAATCATGAATCCATGAAAGTTCATCCATATGACTTAAGCTTCAAGGTATATGTATGTCATGTACAAACTAAAGTATACATACATATCCTAAACACAATGAGTCCACAAAAGTATATGCATGAAGTGATGGTAAAAACAAGGTATATGAAGTTCTTGCACAAGAATTAGGTAGAAAAGATAAGGTTTAGAGTTAACCTTTGGTTCTTGTTCACTTCAAATATGTATTTGATATACCTTGTCCAATCTTCGCTATAGCATATAGCTATACCGAGTCGAACCACAAGGAGAGCTAGCGTTAGAAGCGTTACGATATGAGTGAGAAAAGGAAACGAGATTTTTCTTTGTTAATTACACAAGTGCAAGAAATGTAGAAGAGATGGTGGATTGGTGCATTGTGGGAAAAGAAATTAAAAGAATGAAGTGTGTTGTAAGGAAAAGAATGCTAAAAGAAAGTGTTGTAAAAACTTTTGATAAGAAGATACATGGCTAGCCTAACTTCACCTCATTGCTAACTTACTAACTCTATGTTGATTGCAAGATTGCCTCATATTGAATCATAGGCAATTTAAAGATAACTTGCATGTTCAAGTGTTGTTTCCCTTTTGAAGACTAGTGTTCCTTTGTTGTTAACTTGAAGCCTCATCTTGAATCATAGGCTCTCTAAATAGATGTTCATTGAGGAACTATAGGATTAGTACTCAATTAGTGCTAAGTTTAGAAGAATCAAAACTCTTTTGAACATTCAAAGCTTAACTACAAAGTTAGCTTGGAGTAAATGAGTTGATCTTGTTATACAAGTAACACATCCTGGTGATCCATCCTTATGTTCCATCAAAGGCTCTTGTTCTTGACAAGGTTCTTATTAGAGGCACACATAATTCATGTGGAGTTCTAACAAGCCATTACCAAAGGAGACAACTATACTTTCTTGGAATTCACAAGAGACTAGAATTATGCAAGAATTGAAATAGACAATCACCAAAAGAGATAGTAGTAGCTAGGTGAGTCTTAGCTAGCCATGAAACAAGAACTTAGCCCTCCATTAAACTAATAACAAAGCTACAATTCTTCATAGAAAGCAAAGATCTAAAGCAATTCAACTAGAACTAGAAATCAAATGCAAGGAATTAAAGCAAATGAAAGAAAAGCATACTCAAGTCTTGCAAAGAGATGATGAAAGCTCCATTGATTAATCTTTACAC
Organism: Agave tequilana; assembly: GCA_038442645.1. NCBI lineage: Eukaryota > Viridiplantae > Streptophyta > Magnoliopsida > Asparagales > Asparagaceae > Agave > Agave tequilana. Next base: position 7,114 of record JAVJIF010027536.1, read on the forward strand.
AAGAGTGTCACTCCCTGGTACAAGCTCTCAAACTGAACTCTCTCTCTCTCTTTGTCTAGAACTCAAGGAGGAAGGAGATGAAGTCTAAAAAAAACTAGAAGAAAGCTAAACAAAATTACAACAATTCCCTATTTTCTTCTCTCTCTTCACTAGATCTCGTGCAGACCCTTGGCCACCTATTTATAGGCATTTCTGAGAAGCTTCTGGAGCCATAACCGTTGGCGCAAAATCCGAGGCCCAACCGTTTCAAAACGGCCGCAGATCCTCAAGATCTCCCAGATCCGGCGCAGAATCTGGGCCGTTGAGCCCAGATTTCTGGTGGGATTTGGTAGTTGGGTAGTTAGCCACGTGGTCTATCTGGATTCTCCAATTGGCGCGCGGATCTTGGTGAAATCTGATTTGAAATCTTGGCTCTTTTTGATTTAACCCCTTTAATTATCACTAATTAAAGTGATTAATGACTTCTTCTCTTTAAGGTGTGGATCTGCAAAAAATAGAGAAAATAGGGATTAAAAATCACATTTAATATACAATATGCATAGTATGAAGGTGGTATAAAATGCAAATATGTGTAACAATCACACCCCCATACCTAGCTTTTGCTCGTCCCGAGCAAAACAAAGAAAAGAAAAGAAAAGAAAAACTATACTACCAGTTTTATTACACCACTTTCGCAGGTGACGCGATTGCACTGAGCATGTGCAACAAGCCGTTAAACCTCTAGGTTACCCTAGAGGAGGAGTGTGTGTCTCCTGAGGGTTTTCAGCGGATTACACCCACAAAATCCATAAAGAAAGAAGACAAATGTTAGTGTTTTGAAAATTCATTTTGAACAAGAGACAAGTTACGAACTATTTTTGTAAAAATATAAGTGATCCTAGGTCATAAGTCCACCTATAATTATCTTTCTTAAACTTAGTATCCATGTAAGATCTTGTTTCAATTAAGGTAAGAATTCAAAATTGGATTGAATATTTATCTTTCATAAAACCTAGATAGTATGCACACCGTGACAGTGAAGATTTCTGGGATTTCAACTCTAACCATCAAGACATTTATTTATTCTCTTTTTTTTTTCTTCTTCCCTTAGTTTTCTTAGGCTTTCTAGTCACCCATGTAGCGAGCCTATAACCGATGACTCCCAAACCAGATGGTTCTAGGGCACCAGATGAGAAAACATCCCTCGGGTTAAAGGACTCGAGTGAAAAAGGCCACAAAACTAAAGGGGATTATTTATTTTATCACCGTTAGGCGTGAATAATCATGCTTCTTGAGGCACATTTATCCAGCTTAATAAGTGAGATCACGTTAGGCGTGAGTAATCATGCTTCTTGAGGCACAATTTCCCAGCTTAATAAGTGATCTTATATATATATATATATATATATATATATATATATATATATATTTATATGTCTTTTTTGGTCTTTGTCTCATCCCAAGAAATGTGTAAGTGTAAAGTGCATATTATCTAAGGCAAAAAATTCAAGATAAAAATATCTCACCAATTTTACTTACTTAGCCTATAATCTCAAACAAGATCTATTATTTCAACAAGGTTTAAGATGTCATAATTAAGGCTTTCTTAATTCCTAAGATACATCTTAATTTTCTTAAAAATAGATTAAAACTTTGTCTCTTATTTCAAAAAGTTTTTATTTTTATATATTTTTTATATATTTTTTATTTTTCTAAAAGAAAAGTAAAATCTAAAAATAAAGTGGAAAATCTAGAAAAAAGATAAAATCTAAAAATAAAAGGCCTAAAAAGAAAGTGAAAAATCCTAAAAAAAATAAATAAAAAAGGTCTAAAAGAAAGTGAAAAAATCCTATGTTAGCGTCTACCCCCCATACCCATCTCATGCATTGTCCTCAATGTATGAAATATGAAATGATGCATGACATAGGTAAAGGATAAACTACTCCCTCTGTCGCTTAGGACCCGATGTGGTACTAGGTCCAGCCGATTGTGTTCTCCTCAACATCGCCTCCATCCCATCTAAATGAGACGATTGCTCCTCTACCTTCTTCCTAAGCCTGACTTGTCCCCGAAATATCCTCTTCATGCCTTTCCAGATAGTAGACATGAAGGCTTTGGTTCCGTTGGGGGTTCCTGTCTCCAGAATTGGGTTCATCTTCCTCCTTTAAACTTTCCTCCGAAGAGGACTCCACAGGTACAGTCTCAGGCAAGGCACTGGTTGTCCAGAGCGCCTGCAAGCAACTATTGTATGAGCTTGTGGGTCTCTCTAGCGTAATCGTCACTCTGTCAAATGTAGAAAAAACAGCGTCTGGTATGAAATGTTGACACAGACGTGTAATTAATATAGGATGAGAATACTTTGCACCCCGAGTGCGAGAGGAATTTTCAATAATGAACGGAAGATAGTCCGATTCAAACAGACCGTGTGGTTCTGTGTCATCAAGTCATGAATAATCTGTAACACAGGTCTATTGAAGGAAGAGGTGTGTTCTATCCCTAGAATGTTTCGTTGGATCCAACGTCCAACGCAATGAATATTTCTGAATGTAGATTGGGCTTTGAGCCCACGATCCTGGACTGTGCAGCGTACACCCATGATGGTTAAGTAATCCATTAATGGCAAGGGGTCGCTAGGATGGGGATAAATGGGGGCATGAGTGATCTGTGCAAGAAGTGGAAGTGTGACCAAAATGTCACCAAATGGCATGTGAGATACAAATTGGTATGGGTCATGATTCACAGATGCATAATCTATTGAATTGTAAAAAGTGTTGACAAGATCGGGGCAATAAAATGCTTCATGCTCATTGTGATCAAACACCAAAGTGTACCAATTCCAAGCGCGGATTCGATCCACAAAAATATGCCCATACCCCCACTTTCATTAAAGAGTGCAGAAAAATCCCTCTCCACATATAAATTTGGGCCATAATTGCTAAAGAAAGTAAAGCAAAGGATTTAGAAAGGAAAATGCAAACCACCCCCGGAAATCGTGGGGGAAATCCAAAACAGTAGTGCAGAAGGCACCCAAGATGTAGATTGGAAGAAATCACTCGGGATCTACCACCAGCAGAGAAAAGCAGCCGCGCAGAAGTTTGCTGAGCACCAGAGAAGGCTGAATAGCCGCAGATCGGCGGCTGGAAAGGGCTTTTTGCGGCAGAGTTGAAGAATCTGGTGAAGGGAATTTTGACAGAGGTCGGGTTTGGAAGAGGCTTCTCAGATCTGAAGGGATTCGGCGTTTGAGGAAGAAGAGGCAAGTAAAGAGGGTATTTATAGGGGTAGGTAAAAGGGATGTCCAAATTTATCCCTAGGTCAAAGTTAGAATTACAACCCTAGGTCAAAGGATTTGAATAGGAATGGAATCCTAGGGAAGAAAGAGAATCCTAGGGATGTGAAATTCTTTTCATGCACAATAATCCCAAAAAAAAAAATTTATTTTTATTTTTTTATTTTATTATATATTTTTTATTTACAAAAAGTGTAAAAGAAAAAATATTTACAAGTGTGGTCTCTAAAATGATATTCAGGAGAATGCATGGGAAATTATACAAATGAAAATGTCACAAATAAACTGGGTCGTAAAGACCCAATTCGTGAATGTCGTGTGACAAGGAATCCGTGGTAAAAAATGGCTTGAGACGTTGACCGTTCACAGTGAATGTGTTGCCATTAGTCGGGTCAAGAATCTCGATTGCTCCGTGGGAAAAAACATTCTGAACAATGAAAGGCCCTGACCACCTGGTTCGCAGTTTACCAGGGAAAAGGTGGAGTCAAGAATTATACAACAGAACCTTTTGTCCGACAACAAAAATCTTCCTGTGAATGGATTTGTCGTGAAAAAGCTTGGTTCTGTGCTTCGTGATCCGAGCGTTATCGTATACCTCGTTTCGTAATTCTTCAAGCTCGGATAGCTGCAGCTTCCTTAGAACACCGGCTTTATCCAAATCTAGATTCAGCTGCTTTAAAGCCCATAGTGCACGGTGTTCTAATTCAACGGGCAAGTGACATGGTTTTCCAAATATAACTCGGTATGGGGACATACCGAGGACAGTCTTGTAAGCGGTCCTGTATGCCCATAAGGCATCAGTCAGTTTGATGGACCAATCCTTACGATTCTGTCCTACAGTCTTCTCCAGAATGAGTTTTATCTGTCTGTTGTTACCTCAACTTGCCCATTGGTTTGAGGATGATAAGCCGTGGATAGTTTATGAGTAATAGAGTATTTTCGCATCAAGGCTTCAAAAGCCCTATTGCAGAAATGACTCCCATTGTCGCTCAGTATCGCACGGGGGCTCCGAAACGCGAAATGATGTTCTCTCTTAAAAACTTAATGACAACTTGGTTGTCATTTGTCCGTGTAGGAATCGCTTCAGCCCATTTAGAAACATAATCTACGGCTACCAAGATGTATTGGTTACCGTAGGACAGAGGAAAGGGTCCCATAAAATCGATGCCCCAGAGATCGAAAATTTCGACTTCCAAGATGGGTGTGAGGGGCATCATGTTTCTTTGTGTAATACGACCCGTCTTTTGACATCTATCACAAAGCTTGCAAAAGGTATAGGCATCCTTAAAGAGAGTGGGCCAATAGAATCCACTCTGAAGCACTTTTTCCGCAGTTTTCCGCGTGGACCAAAGTGTCCACCGCAAGCTAACTTGTGACAGAATGTCAAGACACTCTGATGTTCATCCTCTGGAAGGCATCTACGTATGATTTGGTCAGGACAGTATTTGAATAAATACGGTTCATCCCAAAAGAAGAACCGCATTTGTCTCAGAAAACGGTGTTTTTTCTTGTCCTGACCAATGGGAAGGAATTTGCCTGGTAGCAAGGTAGTTCACTATATCGGCATACCAGGGCTCTCCACGTATCTCCAAAATATGCTCGTCAGGAAAATCTTCATTAATTGGTATTTTCTCATGAGGTGCATTCGGGATTCTTGACAAGTGATCCGCAACACGTTCTCAACGCCCTTTTTATCTTTTATCTCCAGTCAAACTCTTGCAAAAGAAGGATCCATCGAATCAATCTTGCCTTAGCGTCCTTCTTTTGCATCAAGTACCTCAGGGCGGAGTGATCAGTAAAAATTATGGTCCTGGACCCTAGCAGATATTGTCGAAATTTCTCCAACGCAAATACAACCGCTAAAAATTCCTTTTCAGTAGTGTGTAATTGAGTTGGGCATCGTTAGCGTTCTGCTAGCATAATAGATTACGTGCTGCCTATTATCAATATGCTGTCCTAAAACAGCGCCTATAGCAAAATCTGAGGCGTCGCACATAATCTCAAATGGTTTGGTCCAGTCTGGTGCAGATATTATCGGTGCAGAGACAAGTCTATTCTTAAGCTCTTTCCACGACTTTTGACATTCCTCATCAAAGATATAGGATACATCTTTTCCTAAAAGATTTGTCAAAGGTCTCGCAATGTTGCTAAACCCTTGAATGAATCTCCTATAGAAACCAGCGTGCCCTAAGAAAGATCTAATGTCCTTTAAACATTATGGTTCAGTGAGCTTTGTAATAACCTTACCTTAGACTTGTCTACCTCGATTCCTATTCTTGATATCTTGTGCCCAAGTACAATTCCGTGCTTGACCATGAAATGACACTTTTCCCAGTTAAGTGTCAAATTCTTTTCCATACATCGTTGCAAAACCAACTTCAGATGGTACAAGCATGCTCAAATGAATCCCATATATCGAAAAGTCATCCATAAAAATTTCTAAAATTTCTCCACCATGTCCGAGAACAGGCTCAACATGCAACGTTGAAACGTTGCTGGAGCATTGCAAAGGCCGAAGGGCATCCTCCGGTATGCAAATGTTCCAAACGGACAGGTGAAGGTTGTCTTATCTTGGTCCTCGGGAGCAATTGGGATCTGATTATATCCTGAATATCCATCCAGGAAGCAATAATACTCGTGTCCCGCCAATCTTTCCAGCATCTGATCAATAAACGGAAGTGGGAAGTGGTCTTTACGTGTGGCACTATTTAGTTTCCTGTAATCAATACAAACTCGAATCTTCGTTGGAAGACGTGTTTGTATTAATTCTTTATTCTCATTTTCCACAACAGTAAAGCCAGCTTTCTTAGGCACAGCGTGAACAGGACTTACCCATTGACTATCAGATATGGGATAAATAATCCCATTGTCTAATAGTTTCAATATCTCAGCTCTAACAGCTTCTTGCATAATAGGGTTAAGTCGACGCTGTGGGTCTCGTTTAGGCTTGGCATCTTCCGTAAGTGAATCCTATGTTGGACAATAGTAGGACTATCCCCTTAATATCAGCCATGGTCCAACTAATGGCTTCTTTATTTTCCCTTAACACAGTCAAAAGGTCTTCTTCTTGTTGTTCCGTAAGATTGGATGCAATTATTACCGGAAAGGATTCTTTTTCATCCAAGTACTTGTACTTGAGATGACCAGGAAGAACCTTAAGCTCAGCAGAAGGGACTGGGTCTATAACTGGTTGCTCATGGTGCAAGGGAAGAATAGGGGTGGAATTAGTAGTCCTTTCAACATTTGATCCAACAATTTGATCAAGAGTTAGGTCATCAGATTCTAACTCAAATTCCTCTTCAGATTCATATTCCATCTCCTCCACGTGTTCGCTGGTTAACCCTTCTATCAAGTTAACATCAAAAGAGTCATTCTCCACATCCCTTGGCTGCTTCCCCAGACGGAAGACATTCACCTCCTTCGTCATATCTCCGAACGTCAGCCGCATCGATCCATTTCGGCAGTTGATGATCGCATTCGCGGTGGCTAAGAAAGGACGTCCTAGAATGACAGGTGTTTGCGCTCTATGATTATGTACGGGTTGTGTTTCAAGAACAACAAAGTCAACGGGGTAAATGAATTCCCCCACCCGTATTAAAACATCCGTAATTTCCCCCTGGGAATCTTAACAGAGCGGTCAGCCAATTGAATAGTCATCTGGGTTGGACGAAGGTTGCCTAACCCTAACTGCTGATACACGGAAAAGGGAAGAAGATTTATGCTTGCGCCCAAGTCTAGCAAAGCCCTATTTACAGTGGTCTGCCCTATGATACAAGAAATGGTTGGGCTTCCTGGATCTTTGTACTTCACAGGGATTGGACCATTAAGCAATTCACTCAGGTTGGAAGCCAAGAAGACTTTCTTAGGGACATTTGCTTTTCTCTTTTAGTACACATCTCTTTCAGAAACTTGGCGTAAGATGGGACTTGTTGAATAGCATCTAAGAGAGGGACATTGATTTGTACTTGGTTAAATATCTCTCTTATCTTCTCCATGTGAGCATTATTCTTATGATTTGTAAGCCTATTTGGGAATGGGACAACAGGCTTATAAGTTTGCTCATCAATTTTCCCTTTTCCTTTTGACTGAGAAGTGGATGGTAGTGAACTTGATGAAGGACTATCTTGCACAGGTTGAACTGGAACAGAAGGTGATGGTTTTGACACAGGTTTTGGAGACTGACTTGAGACCTTGTTGTCTACTTGTTTTCCAGACCTAAGTATTTGAATGGCTTGGCATTGCTGGGTCCCAAGTCTTCAACTTCATGCAGAGGAAAATGAGCTTTGGGATTAGGCACAGGTTGGCTAGGCAGCATTCCTTTTGCCTTTCAGTTAGGGAATTAGCCAACTGTCCTATTTGGATTTGTAATTTATTCATATCCTGCTGCTGATTGTTCATCATTGCAGCTTGGGTCTTAGACAAGGTTTCAATCATTTTCTCCAATTCGGAAATTTTCTTATCTGAAGGATTGGGTGGTTGATGCTGTTGTTGTTGTTGATACTGGGGTTGAAAATTAGCTTGATATGGCACAGAATTTTGATATGGTTGGAATCTGGGTGGACTCTGATATGAATTGAAATTGGTGGGTTTTGGTGGTAAGTCGGTGGATGAGACTGAGACTGAGCAGGGTATTGTTGTGGAAATGGTTGTCTCTGCTGCTCAGTACTAGACTGACTCCAAGAAAAGTTTGGATGGTTTCGCCATCCCGGATTATAGGTTTTGGAGTAAGGATTGTAAGTGGGTCTGGTGTACATGGCATTCGTATTCTCCTGAAAATTTTGAGAGTAATACACTGGACACTCTTCCAACACATGATTCAAATCATGGCAGTAAGTACAACCCGGGTGGATTATAGGTGCAGGGCTAGCCATAGGTGATGGGCTAGCTACTGATGATGGGTTGACTTGACTAACAACAGAATTTTCCCTGGATTCTAGCAATTCAATCCTCTTCATCAACTGAGTTATTTTAGCTTCTGCAGCTATCGAGGATCCTATAGAATGTAAACCAGTTCTGGAAGTTGTGGGTTTCTCAGGACATGACTCCCACTGGATTGTCTTTTCAGCTAAAGCCTCAAAAAGATCCCAACCCTGATCTTCATCCTTCTTTAAGAATTCTCCTTGACACATGGTTTCAAGGAGAGTCTTAGTCTGATAATCAAGCCCATCATATAAAATCTGGCACAGGCGCCATTTTTCTATATCGTGATGGGGACACAGGGCTATTAGGTCTTTGAAGCGCTCAAAATACTTCCAAATGTTCATTGGCTTCTTGTTGAATTGCATTATATTCTTCCTCATAATGGCTGTCTTATGAATAGGATAGAACTTTTTAAGAAAGACCTTAACGAAATCATCCCAAGAAGAAATTGAGCTGACAGGAAGATTGTACAGCCACTTCTTAGCGATATCCTTAAGTGCAAAGGGGATGAATCTAAGTCTGACAGCATCATCGGTAAGCTGGGAAATCCTCATCATAAGGCATACTTCTTCAAACTCTCAGATGAAGAAGTATGTATCCTCAGATTCAAGGCCATGGAATCGTGGAAGTGTGTTTATGAACTGGGGCTTCAACTCAAAATTACTTCCATTTGTGTTCGGAAGGAGAATACAAGATGGCAGTGATGTGCGAATAGGATAGAACTTGTCCTGCAACGACACGTTGTTCGTCATGACTGGAATTGTGTCAAGTGGTGGTGTATGTAGCAGTGTAGAAACTCTCACAAGCCTAGCAGAATCTGGGTCCCGAAACCACTCTTGCATACAATTACACAATCAACGTGCACCTTTCACACAAGCGGAAAATGAAAAATAACACTCAAGAAAAGAAAATCAATCCAAGCTTTCTAGGTTTCCTGGACCTAGACGACTCCTAACGATAGATTGTCCACAGGAGGTTTGGTGTGGACTTTGACTATAAGCAAATCGGCCAGGGAAGGGTAAAGTTGTTGGGAGGTTTTCCGTCCGAAGACGTTCCTTAATTAAGTAACCAACAACCTTCGGGTTTTCGGCCCTCAACCCTTTCCTAGACACCGATTTTACAAAAGTCACTTTCCAACACTTTTCCCCCTTAGGATAATCTCCTAAGTGAGTCCGGATGTTCCTAGGGCCAACGTCTAGCAATTTTTATTTAGAAGCTTAGGATTGTGAGTACGTGGGGAAAATGGTTTGTGGGCTAAGGAAGGGGTGATAAAATCCCCACCTTATCTTTTATGGGTTTTGCCCTTAAAAGTTGATTCGTGCAAGTGTACGATATAACAAACAAGGATCACCCAAAGCTTAATTAAATCAAACAAATAGTGAATCCTAGTCTATATGCTATGCTTACGTACCTTGTCCCACGCGCTCTTCAACAGTAAATGTAAAGTAATTGAAAGACACGTGCCTAGAGATGCAAATGTCTAAACAATTTTTTTAACAATTACAACCAATTTTTTACTGTTGATTAGCAGATAATAGGTGAAGAATACAAGATTTTATGTATAGCAGCAACTGTATTTTGCAGAAGAAGCAAGCCCTGCAGAAAACTGATCAGTAGTGAACTCCTCTTTGCCGCAATTCTGCGGCAAAAGCCAAGAATTTGCGGCAATTTGGAGGGATCCTGGTCTCTGCTTTCGAGAGCAGAGGCCCAGGTCCGCTTATATGTTACTGCAATGCAAGATTTTCTGTTTCTTCAACCTGTACCTGCAACAGAGAAGAATTATCGTTTAGTTTCTCACTTTCAAAGCAAATACCGTTGCTCTCCCCGGCAACGGCGCCAAAAATTGATTGGTAAAAACAAGGTATATGAAGTTCTTGCACAAGAATTAGGTAGAAAAGATAAGGTTTAGAGTTAACCTTTGGTTCTTGTTCACTTCAAATAGTATTTGATATACCTTGTCCAATCTTCACTATAGCATATAGCTATACCGAGTCGAACCACAAGGAGAGCTAGCGTTAGAAGCGTTACGATATGAGTGAGAAAAGGAAACGAGATTTCTTCTTTGTTAATTACACAAGTGCAAGAAATGTAGAAGAGATGGTGGATTGGTGCATTGTGGGAAAAGAAATTAAAAGAATGAAGTGTGTTGTAAGGAAAGAATGCTAAAAGAAAGTGTTGTAAAAACTTTTGATAAGAAGATACATGGTTAGCCTAACTTCACCTCATTGCTAACTTACTAACTCTATGTTGATTGCAAGATTGCCTCATATTGAATCATAGGCAATTTAAAGATAACTTGCATGTTCAAGTGTTGTTTCCCTTTTGAAGACTAGTGTTCCTTTGTTGTTAACTTGAAGCCTCATCTTGAATCATAGGCTCTCTAAATAGATGTTCATTGAGGAACTATAGGATTAGTACTCAATTAGTGCTAAGTTTAGAAGAATCAAAACTCTTTTGAACATTCAAAGCTTAACTACAAAGTTAGCTTGGAGTAAATGAGTTGATCTTGTTATACAAGTAACACATCCTTGGTGATCCATCCTTATGTTCCATCAAAGGCTCTTGTTCTTGACAAGGTTCTTATTAGAGGCACACATAATTCATGTGGAGTTCTAACAAGCCATTACCAAAGGAGACAACTATACTTTCTTGGAATTCACAAGAGACTAGAATTATGCAAGAATTGAAATAGACAATCACCAAAAGAGATAGTAGTAGCTAGGTGAGTCTTAGCTAGCCATGAAACAAGAACTTAGCCCTCCATTAAACTAATAACAAAGCTACAATTCTTCATAGAAAGCAAAGATCTAAAGCAATTCAACTAGAACTAGAAATCAAATGCAAGGAATTAAAGCAAATGAAAGAAAAGCATACTCAAGTCTTGCAAAGAGATGATGAAAGCTCCATTGATTAATCCTTTACACAAGAGTGTCACTCCCTGGTACAAGCTCTCAAACTGAACTCTCTCTCTCTTTGTCTAGAACTCAAGGAGGAAGGAGATGAAGTCTAAAAAAAAACTAGAAGAAAGCTAAACAAAATTACAACAATTCCCTATTTTCTTCTCTCTCTTCACTAGATCTCGTGCAGACCCTTGGCCACCTATTTATAGGCATTTCTGAGAAGCTTCTGGAGCCATAACCGTTGGCGCAAAATCCGAGGCCCACCGTTTCAAAACGGCCGCAGATCCTCAAGATCTCCCAGATCCGGCGGCAGAATCTGGGCCGTTGAGCCCAGATTTTCTGGTGGGATTTGCTAGTTGGGTAGTTAGCCACGTGGTCTATCTGGATTCTCCAATTGGCGCGCGGATCTTGGTGAAATCTGATTTGAAATCTTGGCTCTTTTGATTTAACCCCTTTAATTATCACTAATTAAAGTGATTAATGACTTCTTCTCTTTAAGGTGTGGATCTGCAAAAAATAGAGAAAATAGGGATTAAAAATCACATTTAATATACAATATGCATGGTATGAAGGTGGTAAAATGCAAATATGTGTAACAATCAGAAGGCACGTGGCTCAAGGATGTACATGTATAATCAAATAGTTTGGACAAGATAGACATATACATGAAGTTAAACAATTAAACACAAAATCAAGAAAAACTAAATCTTCACCAAAACGAATTTCATTTCAAGGTATATGTATGAATTGTCAACATAATAAGTATACATACATATCCCTAAACACAATTGAGTCCAAAATATAGATTTGCATGAAAAGCAAATGACTCAAGGGGCATACATGTATATCTTAAGATTTGGCAAAATAGACATATACATGAAGTGAAAACACTTAATCATAGAAAACACATCAAAAATAGGAATACATGTTTGAATGCATGAATCATCAAAACTAGACTATACTAGAACATCTAATGGGTACAAATAGGCACCAAACACAAACATATATAAAGGTTTATTTGTGGCCCATTCTATGTACAAGTATAAATCCTAGTTTTAATGAAAACTAACATCTAAGCATATATCCAAATCATTAAGCATAAAACGAGTCATAAATCAACAATATTCTAAAAATGATCATTATGTAAATTCACATGCTATAAGAATCATAATATCAAAACAATTGTGAAAACACAAATTATGGATTCATCTAAACATAGAGATATCAAATTGCAATACATGCATAGTAATAAACACACTATTCAAACATGAATCATTAAAATAAAAAAAAATCATAGTCAACCATATGATTTGCATGACAAAGACATGTGCATTAAACCTATGATAAACATGATAGCTAAAATATAAAGAGAACACAAATATGGGTCCATACTAAGCATGGGTGTCTCAATAACTAATCATGTAAAGCATAAGTCTAATAAACATGGCAAATATCATACTAATCAAAAACATGAGTCATCAAAACAAAACGTCATAAACATTCATATGATCATTGTGTATATGCATGTACATTAGATCTAGGGCATACATGTTAGTTTAAACAAGGTGAGAACATTTAAATATAGATCCATATAAAACATGGGTGCTCAAGTAACTAAACATGTATAACACTATTCTAATAAGCATGGCATAGGCATAATGAATAACAAAACATAACATGCTATAAATAGATGAACATTAAAAGCATGCAAATAAAAATGGGAGTTAGAGAATGATACCAAAACCGATGAAGGTGCATCTCTAGTTCTCCAAACCACGGTGGTCCTCCCACCTAATCTCCTTGAGAGTGAAGCATCCAAATGGTTCTCTTTTTAGCTTAGAATGCATCCACCTCAAGGCACCAACACTCTCACGTTATGCGAGAGCCTCCACCTACATCAAACATCAAAGAGGTGGATCTTGGTACCCATTTTCTTGTGGGTCCACGGGGGTTAGTATCTCTCCTAACCCAAACAAGATTAGTTGCTAAATTTTCAATATGTAATCTATCATAGCAAAATCTAGCAAGGTGGCCTTTTCGACCACAATGTGTACAAGTGTACACATGAGCATACATGTTATGATTGTGTCCGTGATGAGCATGTGTATGCTGTGATGGGTGTGCATGCATAGTTGGAGCTTGTCTCTTGCGAACCAAGGATTCCAAACGAGTGTGATTTAAAGCACATTGGCTCAAAGTGGAGCCCAAACAATCAACACTTTTCTTCAAATTATTTATATCATTTTCAATGCTAGAAGATAAAGTGGAGCATGCAATGGAAGTGCTAGAAGTAGAAGCTATGCTAGCATGGCAAACATGAATATCAATATCATTTTGCAAAGATTTATTTTTATTCAAAACCAAATCCAATTCTTTTGTAATTGCATCAATATCATTTTCAAAGTGAGATTTTCTTTAAAAGTAAAATCTAATTTTGAAGATAAGATCTCATTGTGCTTTACAACATCATCACAATCATTTTTTTTTTTCAAAAATTCATTTTCTTTTAAAGCAAGTTCGAGTTGAGATTTAAGTGAGTCACATTCACTTGCAATCTCTTCCTTCTCTTGCAACATCAATTCAAAATTAGAGCATAAATCCTTTAATTCATTTTTTAAAACAAGATTATCATCTTTCAACAAATCATGTTTTTCTAACAAATTCTCAAGCTTTTGAACAAGTTCCATATTTAAAGTTTGAACTTCAAAACAACCATGACAATAGGAACTAGAGCTATCATCTATTTGAGAATCTGATTGTACCTCAAGGGAGTTCTTCCCTTGGACCATGAGGCATTGCTCTTCGGACTTTTCTCTCTTAGATCTCCTCATCTTGTTGATAATCCTTGGAAGCTCGGGAGAAGTCAAGATGCTCCAAACTGCAAAAGCCGAATCATAAGGATCAAAAACATGTAATAAATGTTTATTTAGAGATGCTCTAAGTGCCCTAAGTGCTAATGCATTGCCTTCTTATGCTTGCTACTATTTGGGAGGGATTCTATGGTAATGGCTTGATAAACTAGATGTCCTAAGTTTTTTAAATGTTTAGTCATATTAGCCTTCCAAGCATCAAGTCTAAAATGATCAAACATAGGAGGGCTAGCCATAAGTACAAACTAAATGTGTGCAAATGAAAATGCAAATGAAGATTAGCAAACCAAGATCTCACTCCTAGGTGGTTAAACCTAAATATCAGGAGCGCTAGCTCTGATACCAATTGAAAAGTCACCTAGAGGGGGGGTGAATAGGTGACGATGCTAATCTAGTGAACTTAATGCGGAATTTAAACACTAATTGCAATTACAACAATGATGCACACACAAGCAAGTATAAGATATAGCAATTTGCACAATACACAAAGTAAAGAGAGAGATAGAGAGAGAGAGAGTCAATGGATCAAACGCAAACACAGAGATATGTTATCGAGGTTCGAGCACCCAGCTCTACATCCCCGCCTTCGACACACGAAGGAATTCTAATCCACTAGCTAGTTCACCAAGAACTCTCACAAGGAGTACCCAACTCCTCTCTTTACAATCACAACCTCCTCCTTGAGGCACAACTCCAAGCCAACAATCTAATCACAACTTGAGGGATTTCCAACTCAAAACCAATACAAGGATCACCTCACAACCTTGAGGGATACAACCCAATAGCCAAACTTCCTCAACACAATGAGGGAAAGGCACAAAGCCAAGCTAAAGATAGGGTTTACAACTTAGTGGTTTCAAACAACAACCACAAAACAATCTCTTTTTCTCACACAAAATCCTATAGAGAAGATAGTAGATTTTAGCTCAAGTGTGGAGAAAACCAAGGGATTTGAAACCAGCAACTCAAAGAAAATCTTTGGGAAATAAATAAAACCAAGTTAGAGAAGTTCAATTCAAAAGCTTTTCCCAAAACTCTTTTCTTTGATTTTCAAACCCTAATGAAAACACCAAAAAGATTGTTCAAATCAAGCTCAAAAACTTCTTTTATTGCTGTAAAAACACCAGAGAGTATGTAAAAATTCGCACAAAAATTCTTAGAGAAAAACTCTTACAAATGGGGTATTTATAGGCTAATCCAGAAAATAGCCATTGGCAGCAGAACTGCCAGAAATACCCTGCCGGTCGACCGCCCGGTCAACCGCCCAACGGTCAATTTTTGACCGTTATCAGCTACCGGTCGACCTCCCGGTCGACCGAAACAAACAGAGAGCAGCCTGCTCTCAGTCCGGTCGACCGGTCCGGTCGACCGTCCCAGTGTCTCCAAACGTGCACAGATCTGTGCACGTCGGTCGACCGGCCCGGTCGACCGACCTCAGCCCTAGTCGACTAGTCAGGTTACTAGTCGACTTGGTTGAAGCCTAGAACAGAAAATTCAATTAGAAATATGTTTAAAAATTCTTTTAACTTTTCTAAAAATCACCAAAAATAGTTTTATCATTTTGCATTGATATATAAATATGTGGTAAAAAGTTTAGCTCAAATATCAATCAATATGAACTATTTTTGTGTTATAGAAATTTTGTCAAAAACCAAAAACTGTATTTTCTAAAACTTGGATTTTGAATAGAAAATACATTTTGTCCAAAACTCTTCCAAGTACAAAAACATGATACTTAAACACATTTAGGCATGATGCATATGGATAGAAATCCAATATACATGAAACAATATATATCATAGTTTTTGTCATTAATTCCAAAATATGTTTTGTCAAAAATACCAAAACATATAACACATGAATAAAGGAGTCAAAACTAAGTTTGTCTAGGAAATTAAAGCATGCATGTATATAGAACAAATCATATATACATTAAACCATGTAAACTTGTTTTGATCTATCTATTCATGAAAACCAAGATCGGTTAAACCTAAAACCGAAAAAACCGAAAACCAATATTCAAAACATGAAACGTGTGTGTTGTGAACTTGAGCATTATCATACTATTCTAATCTTTACAATTTAGATCTAAACACAAACTAAACTAGGGATACCTAAGTCTTCTTGTAGAGCGCCGTCTCCAAGTTGACTCGGTCCAAACCGTGATTCACCAAGCTTGACTCCAAAAAGTGCTAGATGTCATCTTTGACGCTTAGGCTCCTGAATCACCTTGTGAAAGATGTGTGGAAGCTTTCACCAACTAATATCTTGTTAAATATCTGAAACTTAAACATTGCAAGATTATTAGTACACATAACTACATGAGTTAATCATCATCAAAACTAGAGTGGAAGGCCTTTGGGCCAACAGAGATTTCGTCAGCTCAGGGCATCAAATCACAAAAACCGGGAGCAGAACCTGACAGGGGACAGACGGGATAGCGCGCGGCCATCACATGTGAGCGCGACTGCGCCCGTGCTTCTGGCCAGCTGTTTCCAGCTAGCCCCCCTTTCCCCTGGTGTCTATAAATACCCCACTGGGGTCTCCTTCAGCAAGATATACAGAGTTTAAGGTAGTTTTCATTTCCATGTTGTAGTTTAGGATAGTTTAGTTTAGGTTAGTTTTTCCTCCTCCATTGTATTTTTCATTTTATAGATTTTGTAATAGGGAGAGAGAGTGGTACATACTTGGAATGTAAGAGTGCTTGTAATAGAAGGTGACAATCTATGAAAGGTGCTCTCTTTACCTCTCTATGTTTTCTACTCTCTAACTTCTTTTACAAGTGTAGCTAGTTTTTCTCTCATGGCAACTAACTACTAACCACAAACTAATCTAATTTCTTTTATGATAATCCACATGAATCTAATAGCCTCTACTTGGCCTTCCTCTTGCAAGAGCCATTGATGGCTCATGATAATGGATCTAACACTCTAACTTCCTAACTCTCTAACAAGCTAACATTACTTTATTTCATACTTGCTCTTGTTGGGTTTTGATGATTTAAGTGTAACTTGCACTTGTTTTGTAGAGTTGGGTTGTGATGAGTAACATATGGGTCATGCTTAATAGCTCTTGAACTAAGGACTAGTGATGGCCAATGATACATGTAAGGCAACTATCACTAAGATGTTAGTATGTTGGTGGAGTCATTAGTAGTTAGTTGCCATAGTTTTCTTTCTTTTTCACTTATTTTAGAAATATATCAAAAACTATAATTACCATTCTTTTCTATGTTTCCCACTTCTTCGTATTTCACCGTACTTCTTCTTTCATTCTTTATTTTCTTTTCTTTTCATTCTTTAAAACTTTGAAGAACTTTTTAACAAACACGTGAATCAACCGGTAAAGCATCTATCGCCTCCCGTCCTTGTGGATTCGACTCGTTTTAGCCTCTATGCTATAACGGAAGTATCGAGGAAGTCAAACCACACACACTTTAAATCTTAAATTCAAAACATACACTTTTTGTGCACGGTTTTCCCCCGATCAAATTTTGGCGCCGTTACCGGAGATGGGAACGGTTTGATTTCACATTTTTGTTAACTTTTCTTCTCCATTTTTGGTGTGCAGGTTAAATTTTAGCGTTGCAGAAGTTCACACTTGCTCTTGTGTGGTCGGGTAATTCTTGTATATTCTTATTTTCTGCTACTAAATTTTTTTTATATTACCTGTACACTGTAAATAATTTTAAGAATTAAAATACGGTAATTGGATGCTTTAAAACGGTTTAGACATTTCATCTAGGCACGTGTCAATTTTCATTTCAATATACAGTATTTTATTTCTTGTATTGTTGTGATATTGATAGGAGGTGTACATATTGCATTGCATATAGTATAGGACAAACACTTCAGTGATTTACTCGCTTTTTGTGTTTCATTCTTATCTATATTGCACACTGGCACAAATTAAACTTAAGGGCAAAACCCAAGGTAACATAAGGTGGGAAATCATTGCCCTCCCTTAGCCCAAAAATCACCTCCCCACTCACACAACCTAAGCCTAAATAAAAATTGCTAGACGTTGGCCCCTAGGGACATCTCAGACACATTAAGAGATTAACCTAAGGGAGAAGTTATTTGAAGTTGACTCTTGTCAAATCGGTGTCTAAGGTTGGGGATTGAGAGGCGAAACCTCGAAGAACAGTAGTTTGGCATAATTAGGCCCATTGCTCCGGCACGGATACCTCCCACTGATCTTGCCACTACTTGGCCGATTAACTCGTGGTCAGCTTCCGACAATATACCCCCCATGGATAATCTAACCAGTTAGAAGTCGTCTAGGTCTAAGTCAACCTTAGCATAGGACTGTTTTCTTTTTCTTTTTCTTCATTTGTTTGTTTGTTTGTTTTCTTTCTTTTTTGTAAATTGTGATATAGATTTTAATAACAATAATTCTTTCAATTATGATATGAATCCATATTTCACTCCGACCTCATTTGACTCGGATAATTCTGACCCGGCTATGTACAACATAAACCAATCATATATGTCGGGTTGGTATCATCCGAATCAATATGACACATATCCCCAACCATATGACCATAATTTTCAAAATAATTTCAACTCTTCACAGAGTCAATGGGGATTCACCTCCCCTGAGTCAAATTTTCAACCGCCTTTTCCACAATTTTCACAAAATTCATTCCCCAATTTTGGTTCATATACTCCTCTTCCTGTTCTACCAACCAAAGAAAAATCTGATTTGGAAAGGAGAATGGAAGAGTCCCTACAACAAGTTTAAAATTTGCTCAATTCACAATCCTTCCCTAATCAATTCCACATACCCCTTTTCTAGAGCATCCAATTGAAGAAAATTTGAGCTAGAAAAGCGTTTGGAAGTCTTTTGTGACAGAATGCAAAACATGTTAGACTCATCATCTCAACCAAAATTTCAAGAGTCCTACTCATCTTTTTCAGTCTCACCAATTCAAAATGAACAACCATCAATACTGGACTTGAGTATGGAACCCTTGCGTGAGTCTGATCAAAATCTGATGGACTATCAAATTCACCACAATTTCCAAAATCAACTTCCATACTCATTTTTTCAAGAACCAATTACAACGAGTATGGAAGACATGATTCCGAATCCAAATTCTGTTACATGGCCTATCAGTAGGTTAGACTCACTTATGAGCAAAATGATCAATGAGAGCGAGAAAAGCCTTTCTTGTCAACCTTTGACCGATCCTTATATTCCTAACTCGACTGATTGGACCCATGAATCATGTCATTTTAGAAATCCAGCTTCAAATTCAAAACATACATTTGAACTTGACCACTTCAAGTTATAAAAATCGCCTGGACATTCTGGCAAGTTATCCCTTCCCTGAAATTGAAACCGAACCTGAATGTGTTTCTGAACCTCATGTTAGTAATTCCATTTCACTTTTTGATTCAATAATGACTCCGGTATCCTTACCAGATTTATTCTCTATTCTGAAATTAACATTGAATTCTGTACCAGTACACTGTGAAATGGAATCACCAATCTCTTATGATCACACTTCATTCATGGGGACAATGTGTGAACATCAATTCTTTGGTTTGGACCCCATTTTGAACCGATTTCGACTCTCATTGTTGACTCTCGACTTGATCTGAGTCAAATTCCCGGGTCGGTGTCAGTTTTACTCCTGTTCCATTTGAGTCCAAATCAATCATCTCCCTAAATCACACATCATTGTTGGACAAGACTATTGACGAAAATGACCAAGAAATTATTTCTGAAAATTGGAAATTAAATGGGGATAATTTTTAAATAAGAGCATTCAGTCCATCATTCTTTTACTGGGTCGCATTAGAGAGGTCATTGGTGGGTTCCTGTAAGATCCACGCTATTTTGATTGGGTAGCAAAACTTAGCCCAATCAGACCACCACCGGAGCCACCACCGGAGGTAATCTTCCTTCCCTCTCCATTTGTTTCATTTATATACATATTCACGATGCATTGAGGACAATGCATGAGATAAGTGTGAAGGAGGGTTTACTAACCTAGTTAGTTTTACATTTTCTTTCTTTTACACTTTCTTTTAATATATCAAAAAATCTTTTATATAAAAACTCTTTTCTTTTCTTTTCATAAAACTTTTTGAAATAAGATAAATAGTTTTGATTTATTTTTAAGAAAATTAAGATTATCTTAGGAATTAGGAAGACCTAAAATTATGAAATTTTAAACCGAGTCAAAATAATATATCTTGTTTAAACTTTAGGATAAGAAAGTAAGATTAAAAAGATAATTTGATCTTGAATTTTTTACCTTAGATTTATGCACTCCACACTTTCACAATTTTTGGAATTGAAACAAAGACAGAAAATGTCATAAATAATATTATAAAAAATTTATTATGATAATAAAAACTACTTATTGAAGTTGGGTAATTATGCCTCAGGAAGCATGATTATTCACACCTAAAACGGTGGACAAAAATAAAAATAATCCCCTTAAGTTTTGTGGCCTTGTTTACTCAAGTCCTTAAGTCTGAGGGATGTTTTCTCATCTGGTGCCCTAAAACCATCTTGTTTGGGAGTCACCGGGTAAAGGCTCACTACCCACGTAAATAAGAAAGCCTAAGAAAACTAAGGGAAGAAAAAAATATAATATATATAATAATATAAATCAATGGCATGAAAGTTAGAGTCCATATCCCAAAATCTTCACAGTCCACAAAAGTGCATATTTTTCTAAGGTTTTATGAAAGGTCAAAGAATCAATTCAATTTTAAATTCTTACATTTAATTTATAACAAGATTTTTTGCATTTCGACTTAGTTTAAGAAAGAATAATTTCTGGTTAACATATGACCTTTGATCACTTATATTTTCGCAAAAATACTTCAACACTTTTCTCTATTTCAAAATGCGTTTTCAAAATACTAACATTTGATTTTTTTTCTTTATGGATTTTGTGGGTGTAATCCGCTGAAAACCCTCAGGAGACAAATCTCCTCTAGGGGAAACCTAAAGGTTTAATGGCTTGTTGCACATGCTCAGTGCAATCGCGTCACCTGCGAAAGTGGTGTAATAATTTTCGTAGTTTTGTTTTGCTCAGGACGAGCAAAAAGATAAGCGTGGGGGGTGTGATTAGTCACTAAAACTGCATATTTTATACCACATCTTCACATTTATTTCATATTAAATTGTGCTAATAAAACTTTGCTTGCTTGATCCTAGGTTCATGGTGTGCAAATGAAGAAGAAGACTATAAATCACCATTTAATAAGTGATTAAAGGCGTACCAAGTATCCATTGACCTTAGAGAGGAGATTTCGTCAGCTCAGGGCGTCAAATCACAAAACCGGGACCAGAACCTGACAAGGGACAGACGGACAGCGCGCGGCTCGAAGCGTCGCGCGCGGCCATGTGATCACGGCTGCGCCCATACTTCTGGCCAGCTATTTTCAGCTGGCCCCCCTTTCCCCTGGTGTCTATAAATACCTCCCTAGGGTCTCCTTCAGCAAGAAATATAGAGTTTAGGGTAATTTTCATTTCCATGTTGTAGTTTAGGATAGTTTAGTTTAGGTTAGCTCTTCTTCCTCCGCTGTATTTTCCATTTTGTAGATCTTGTAATAGGGAGAGAGAATGGTACATGCTTGAAATGCATGAGTTCTTGTAATAGAAGGTGACAATCTATGAAAGGTACTCTCTTTACCTCTCTATGTTTTCTTCTCTCTAACTCCTTTTATATGTGTAGATAGTTTTTCTCTCATGGCAACTAACTACTAACCACCAACTAGTCTTACTTCTTTTATGATAATCCATATTAATCTAATAGCATTTACTTGGCCTTGCTCTTGCAAGAGCCATTGATGGCTCATGATAATAGATCAAACACTCTAACTTCCTAACTCTCTAACAGGCTAACATTACTTTATTTCATGCTTGCTCTTGTTGGGTTTTGATGATTTAAGTGTAGCTTGCACTTGTTTTGTAGAGTTGGGTTGTAATGAGTTACATATGGGTCATGCTTTGAATAGCTCTTGAACCAAGGACTAGTGATGGCCAATAATACATGTGAGGCAACTATCACTAAGAGGTTAGCATGTTGGTTGAGTCAATAGTAATTAGTAGTCATGGGTTTTCTTTCTTTTTCACTTATTTTTAGAAATATATCAAAAACTAAAAATACCATTCTTTTCTATGTTTCCCACTTCTTCGTATTTCACCGTACTCTTCTTTCATTCTTTATTTTTTTTTCTTTTCGTTCTTTAAAACTTTGAAGAACTTTTTAACAAATACGTGAATCAACCGGTAAAGCTTCTATATCGCCTCCCGTCCTTATTGTTGACCCAAAGGCCCATCACTCTAGTTTTGATGATGATCAACTCATGTAGTTATTGTACTAATGATCTTGTGTTTAATTAGTGACAGATTTATGATCAAGATCTTAGTAGGTGCATAGCTTCAACAAAGGATTTGAAGTCAAGTTTTGGAGCTAGCACGGTTTGATCCAAGAGCCATTGGATCGTGTTTGGACCAAGTTGAGAAGACTTCAAGTGAAGACTTCAAGAAGATGAAGACTTGTGTCTAGGTTTGTTTTTAGAAGATTTTATTTTTTAGATAAAATGTAAAGGATAGAATAGTTGGTGGATTGCTCAAGTATACATATATACACACACTCTTGATGATTTTGTTTTACAAAAGATTTTCTATTTTAGAAAATACAAGTTTGGTTTTTGGTATTCAAGTTTCATGTTTTAACAAAAACCATATTTAGAGCTTAAAGTCAAAAACATAGATATTTCATCATGTTTGTGTAGTGGATCATATCCATACACTCTTTGCTTCAAATGAGTTTAAATATCTTGTTTTTGTATTTGGTGAAGTTTTGAAAAAACAAGTTTTGAAAAATCAAGTTTGGAAAAATACAGTTTTCATTTGAGCCAATTTTTCATATTACAAAAATAGTCCAAATTATTTGTAACATGCCTTGATTTTGTGCAAGCATGTTTGTTTATCAAAGTATATTGGTAAAACTATTTTTTGTAGATTTTTCAGTATTTTATGGGATTTTTTTTAATCAAAAAGACCAAGTTTTAAATCCTTTTCATTTCTGTACTGGCTTCAGCCGGTCGACCGGGACGGTCGACCGCAGTTTGAAGTCGGCCGACCATCACGGTCGACCGACGTGCACAGACGTGCACGCCAGTTCTGGCAGGAGGGCCGGCCGACCGACCCAGTCGACCGTCCAGAGAGCAGAAAAGGCCCCGGTCGACCGAGCGGTCGACCGGACAGAGAGACTTGCTCTCTGTATCCTGGCTCGGTCAACCGACCGATCGACCGATGGCACAACGGTCTGAAATATGACCGGCTGGTCACCGGACAGTCGACCGACAGGCCTGACAGACTCCAATGGCTAGTTTTCCAGACTCTATAAATTGGGGCATTTGGGGCTGTTTTGATTAAGATTTTGGGAGAGTTTTTGTGCCAGTTTTTCATACTCTTTTAAGAGGTTTTTCTCCACAAAATTTAGAGCCAATACTTCCAATTAAAAGGAGAGTTTATCAAGAGTGTTTAAAAGAGATTTTCTTGAGTTTTCCTCCACCATCTCTTTCCTTGTTTTCTCACACAACACTTGAGCTATCCATTGCTATATCTACCCTATAGGGAGTTTGTTGTGAGAGGATTTTAGGTGATCAAGTGTTGTGATCACCAAAGTTCATCTTTACTCTTTGAGGAGGCAGACGGTTGTGTTCGCATTTGTTTCGGGTCCTAGTGAGGACTCGGTGTTTCGAGTTCGGTTGTGAACTCTTTGTTTGAGGTGCGGCCTCGGCGAGCCGGTGGTCTTGCGGTGTGTATGGGCTAGAGAGTCCGAGAGCTTGTAGGTGTTGCGGCACCGAGGAGTGATCCATTGGGATCAATTATAATGGAAATCCTTCGTGTGTCGAAGGCGGGGATATAGAGCAAGTGTGCTCGAACCTCAAAACAAATCCCTTGTGTTTGCAATTGCTCACTCTCTCTCTCTTTGTCTCTTGTTTATATCTTGCATGCTATTATTGTGCTTATCCTTACATGCTTGATATTCATATTGTGCTTAATTGTTATACTTGCTTGGGTTTGTTTGCTAACACTTGTATTTAACCAAGAGAGCCAACGCGGCACCTCAACCTTTATCTAGGGGAATCTAGAGGAGTTTGTCCAGAGCCCTTCACGGGAAATTCGGCAACACTCTTGTGTTATACGTGGTGTTTAGTTTAAATAGTTTGATTAGGTCATAATAGTTTTTACTTTCGCATTATTTAGTATTTAGTGACCATTAGATTAGCCATCACCTATTTACCCCCCCTCTAGGTGATCCTACAATTGGTATCATAGCCAAGTGCTCTGAATTTGGGTCTTACAACCTAGAGTTAAAGATCCTCATTTTAGGCTAATCATAATATTTTGTACACACCATGGACTTCATGTCACCACCATGTTTGACATTCTTAACATCCAAATTTGGAAGGTTAAGATGTCTTTATTCCTCAAAGCCCTAGGCATTCATGTCTATCTTGCCACAACTAATGATGCATATTATTTAAATGGTAAGAATATTGAGGCTAAAGCAAAAGCCCTACAAGCTTTAAGATCTACCCTAAATGATGATTATTTATCTAGGGTTGCTAATCTTTATTTGGCTTTTGTAGTTTGGAACACCCTCCTCTCTCTTGGCGAAAATGATCAATACTATGCAGGGAGTGACTCGGATGTTGGAAGCGACATCTCCAACGTGTGCTACATGGTCCAAGGGACAACCCCCTTGAGATAAACACCGAATCCGAGTTAGATGATGAAAACATGTCATATGATGAGCTTGCTTGTTTTTGCCAACAATTACTTGAGAAATATGACATGATTAAGAAAGAAAATAAAAATTTGAAAAAGAATTTTGATTGCATGCAAAAAGAAAATGATTCATTTAGAAATAAGATTGCATGCATTGAAAAAGAAAATGAAGATTTGAAAAATGAAAGTGTTTCCTTGTTTTCAAAATTGAGTGATCTTTGTGAAGGAAACACATCTTTGAAAAATAAAATTGTTTTGGTGGAAAAAAAAAAAGGAAGTTGTTTTTCAAGAAAATAATTCTTTAAAAAGAAAAATTTGTGAAAAAGAAAAAGAAAGTTTTTGTAAAAAGAATAAGAAAAATGATTTTACATCTCATCATGCTTTACATGCCACCACAAATGAGATAAATGTTTTGAAAAATAAAATGAATTGTTTGAGCTCAACTTTGAGCTCATGTGCATTCAATCATAAGAGATTGGAGTCCTTGTTTTCAAAGAAACAAGCTCCATATGTTCATGCACATCATCATGCATATGCTTATGTTGCACATCACGATCATACACATACACATAAGCATCCTAAGGTGTACAAATGTACACATTGTGGCCGCAAAGGCCATTTAGCAAAATTTTGTTTTGATAAGATGCATCATATTAATTTTGCTAATAAAAATGTTTTAAAGTTTGTCAAGGAACCCAAACATTTTGCAAATAATAATGTGCCTTACAATGCTAACCCCCAAGGACCCAAGAAAAAATGGGTACCAAAACCCCCACCTTGTATTTTTGATGTAGGTGAGGGCTCTCACACGATGTGAAAGGGATGGTTCCTTGATGGTGGATGCATATGGACTTGATGGACTCATTTATAGATGCATCGCTATCAAGGAGTTTTGGTGGGACGACCACCATGTTTTGGAGATTTGGAGTAGTTCCTTAGTTTGGTAACTATTTCTAAACTCCTAATTTATTTTACATGCTTATTTCATATGTGACATTTTTAGCATGTTCATGTTTTTGTGCTTCATGTGGTAAATACTAGTTTAAATGTAGTTTTTATCAAAACTTGTATTTATATATGTACAAATAGTGAGAACAAATTGATTCATATATGTTTGCACTTCATGCTCATTTGCACCCACTATATGCACATATATAGGCTAGTTTTGATGATTCTTTCATTTATACTTGTTTTGCCTATTTCATGGTTTACTTCATGTATATGTAATTTTATTCAAATCTAATAAATATACATGTATACCCGTGAGTCTCTTGCCTTCGTGCAATTATTATTAATAGACTCTTTTATGTTTGGGATATGTATGCATATTGTTAGATTTAGATAAATCATACATATACCTAGAAGTTTATTGTTAATGAAAAATAAATTTTCATGTTTTGTTTGATAAAATAAAATGAATAATTTGTTTTGATCATTTTTTGAGCTTCATTGATTATTTTCATGGTAAATGCTAATTACATGATTCTTGTTCACTCACACTCTATTTGTTTGTCATGACTTTGTTTCATGAACACCTTTTTGAGCTTTAATGTTTTCGAGTGTCAATTCTTGTGTAATTGATATGATTCATGAAATACATACGATTTGATTTCATGTTTTTGAAGGATCTTTAACTAGTTTTTAAAAAAAAATTAATTTAACTAGTTATTTATTCTTCAATGTTTATGAGATATACACATGATCCTATTATTGTTTCAATTGGTATCATTGAATCGTTTCAATTAGTATCAATTTGACTCTATTTTTGTATATACTCATACTTTGTTTTCTTATATATGTATGTATCAATTTCATTTGGTATACTCATTTTTCATACATATATATGAGTTATTTGTGCTTGAGTTAAAATTTTTACATGTTTAAAGCACAAAGTTGTTTATGATAAGAAAATAAAAATTTTTAAGAAAAATTCTCAAGATTTGTTTTATTGAGAAAATTCAAAATTTTGTTTTATAAGAAAAATCAAAATTTTGATTTGTATTGCCTATATGCAAGGAGTGCTTAACATCTCTTCTACATATAGATTCATGTTGAGTGTATTGTATATTGAGGAGCTTGAAACTCTTCTTTATGTGATACACGTGTGTAGGGGGAGCTTCACATCTCCTCTTATGCATTACATATTATACGTTATGTGAATTAGGGCTTATCATCCCTCCTTCATGTAATGTATATGCGTAGGGAAGTTACTTTACCATCTTCCTCTTCATGAATGTATATCGCATATACCCTTTTATTGACTTATTTGTTTACATCCCTTATTGGTCTCTTTATTTATGACAAAAAGGGGAGAAAAATTCGATGATTTTGTTTTTACTTTAACCCCTTTGTTGATATTAACAAAAAGGGGGAGAAGTATTTGAGATATATGCATGTTTTTCCTTGCTTAAGGGGGAGAAGTATTTGTTTTCCTTACTTAAGGGGGAGTAGTATTTGTGTTTATGCATATATATGTTTTGTTTTGCAAATAGGAGAAAAAGATTTTGTGATTTTATTTTATGCTTGATTAGCATGTTTACTCCTTCATTTGCATACATGTTTATGCCATACATTGCATATTTATTGTTTCTTTGTTATGCATGAGTTAAGGGGAGCTTCTTTGGAGCTTTACTTTAATCCATGCATATATAACTTCATGAGTTTTGTCATCATCAAAAAGGGGGAGATTGTTGGCCCAAAGGCCCATCACCCTAGTTTTGATGATGATCAACTCATGTAGTTATAGTACTAATGATCTTGTGTTTAATTAGTGACAGATTTATGATCAAGATCTTAATAGGTGCATAGCTTCAACAAAGGATTTGAAGTCAAGTTTTGGAGCTAGCACGGTTTGATCCAAGAGCCATTGGATCGTGTTTGGACTAAGTTGAGAAAACTTCAAGTGAAGACTTCAAGAAGATGAAGACTTGTGTCTAAGTTTGTTTTTAGAAGATTTTATTTTTTAGATAAAATGTAAATGATAGAATAGTTGATGGATTGCTCAAGTATACATATACACACACACTCTTGATAATTTTGTTTTACAAAAGATTTTCTATTTTAGAAAATACAAGTTTGGTTTTTGGTATTCAAGTTTCATGTTTTAACCAAAACCATATTTAGAGCTTAAAGTCAAAAACATAGATATTTCACCATGTTTGTGTAGTGGATTATATCCATACACTCTTTGCTTCAAATGAGTTTAAATATCTTGTTTTTGTATTTAGTGAAGTTTTGAAAAACAAGTTTTGAAAAATCAAGTTTGGAAAAATACAGTTTTCATTTGAGCCAATTTTTTCATATTACAAAAATAGTTCAAATTATTTGTAACATGCCTTGATTTTGTGCAAGCATGTTTGTTTATCAAAGTATATTGGTAAAACTATTTTTGTAGATTTTTCAGTATTTTATGGGATTTTATTTTTAATCAAAAAGACCAAGTTTTAAATCCCTTTTCATTTCTGTACTGGCTTCAGCCGGTCGACCGGGACGGTCGACCGCAGCTTGAAGTCGGCCGACAGTCACGGTCGACCGACGTGCACAGACGTGCACGCCAGTTCTGGCAGGAGGGCCGACCGACCGACCCGGTCGACTGAGCGGTCGACCGGACAGAGAGACTTGCTCTCTGTATCCTGGCTCGGTCGACCAACCGGTCGACTGATGGCACAACGGTTTGAAATATGACCGTTGGCCGGTCGACCGGACAGTCGACCGACAGGCCTGACAGACCCCAACGGCTAGTTTTCCAGACTCTATAAATTGGGGCATTTGGGGGCTGTTTTGATAAGATTTTAGGAGAGTTTTTGTGCCAGTTTTCATACTCTTTTAAGAGGTTTTTCTCTACAAAATTTAGAGCCAATACTTCCAATTAAAAGGAGAGTTTATCAAGAGTGTTTAAAAGAGATTTTCTTGAGTTTTCCTCCACCATCTCTTTCTTGTTTTCTCACACAACACTTGAGCTATCCATTGCTATATCTACCCTATAGGGAGTTTGTTGTGAGAGGATTTTAGGTGATCAAGTGTTGTGATCACCAAAGTTCATCTTTGCTCTTTGAGGAGGCGGACGGTTGTGTTCGCATTTGTTTCGGGTCCTAGTGAGGACTCAGTGTTTCGAGTTCGGATGTGAACTCTTTGTTTGAGGTGCGGTCTCGGCGAGCCGGTGGGCTTGCGGTGTGTACGGGCTAGAGAGTCCGAGAGCTTGTAGGTATTGCGGCACCGAGGAGTGATCCATTGGGATCAATTATAGTGGAAATCCTTCGTGTGTCGAAGGCGGGGATGTAGAGCAAGTGTGTTCGAACCTCGAAATAAATCCTTTGTGTTTGCAATTGCTCGCTCTCTCTCTCTCTCTCTCTCTCTCTCTCTCTCTGTCTCTTGTTTATATCTTGCATGCTATTATTGTGCTTATCCTTACATGCTTGATATTCATATTGTGCTTAATTGTTATACTTGCTTGGGTTTGTTTGCTAACACTTGTATTTAACCAAGAGAGCCAACGCGGCACCTCAACCCTTATCTAGAGGAATCTAGAGGAGTTTGTCCAGAGCCCTTCACGGGGAATTCGGCAACACTCTTGTGTTATACGTAGTGTTTAGTTTAAATAGTTTGATTAGGTCATAATAGTTTTTACTTCCGCATTATTTGGCATTTAGTGACCATTAGATTAGCCATCACCTATTCACCCCCCCTCTAGGTGATCCTACACTTATGGATTCGACTCGTTTTAACCTCTATGCTATAACGGAAGTATCGAGGAAGCCAAAGCACACACACTTTAAATCTGGAATTCAAAGCAAATACTTTTTGAGTGTGATTTCCCCCGATCAACTCACTACTCTCGGAGAAAATCATCTCTCACTACTTCCTGAAGAAATTCATAATGCCAAGCTTCGAGTACTGCACCTGATGCAGGAGAGCAGAGCAACAAATAACAGAATTTGCATTAGTCGACTAATCATCAAGAATAGTAAACAAATCCTTTTCAGTAGTCAACTTACTAGTCAATTAACCCTCTCAGTAGTAAGCTAATCTAATCTCAATAGTCAACTAATCTGGCTCAATAGCGAGTTAGTAATTTTCTGAGCTTATCATTTGTTGACTATTCACTTTCATTAGTCGACTAATTCTGTCAACCAACCTCCGTATCAGAAATTTGATTATGTTTAGGAGTTTGCTTTCGGGTCCAATTTGGATTCCAATTTATTTTGAAATCTTTATTTATTTCTAGTTTCCTAATTAGTATAAACTTCTACTTTAAAGCCTCTTTAAGGACATTGTATCTTTGTTGGGCTTGTTGTTCCTTCGTCTGCTCTTTCATGTCTGCAAGCATCTGAAGGAGTTGATCTTCAAGCCGCTGTGATGGTTGGACATTGGCGGCGAGGCGAGGAGGAGCCGATGTTCTCGATGGTATGCGGCTGATTGTTGGATGGTAGGGGGTCGTGCCACCAGCGTTCTGATGGCCTTACCTTTGAATGTTGCGCCGTTGACGGCTCGCTTTCTTGGGCCATCGTCTATCTGTAAGAGACTTTTTGATGAAGATTTTTTTGGATTTTTAGGGAAAAATCTTGAGTGCAAGGACGCAAATCTCAATAAAAGCATCAATTTGTGGTGCTGATTTTCTGTTGGTAAAAATTAAATGGTTGATCCACACCCCAAGAAAGATTATGGGTTTAGTTTATGAGTGCAAAAATATAAATACAACACAGGAAGCAGATGGAGACACGAAATGGGAAAAACCACAAGGAGGAGGAAAATTCACTATAATTTGTCGGTTTACAAGAATTACTGGTATGTACTTTTAGTGGAGATCTGGAGGAAAGCTCAAGGTCTTAGCGAAAGGTCGGGGGTCCTTTCTCCTCCTTGGGAAGAATATTTGTACTAAAGTATAGACCTTGAGGCAGATGAGGCGTGCGTGAGATTTACTTAGCTACACGATCTTCATGTGCGAATTTGTTATAACGATCATGATTACTGGCGTGATGGTTGAGATTGCATGCAGGGAATTTCATAATTGTTCACCTTGAGCAATGTGCATTATACATCTTCAACATGGGAGAGAAGAGACGGCGTAATCACAGAGATCCCGACGGTTGTTACTAAGGGCTTTTGGGTGAAGTCGTGGATGTTCGATGATTAGTCATCAATTTGTATTTTTTATCACATTTCCCTGCTCGATGTACGAGTAAAACACTGCTATTAACCCGTTATCGGTCTTTTGTCTGCAGATTACAATGTATAGGAGCAAAATGGGAATAAGAGCTTAATTAAACCCAAGCTTAATTAAACCTATTTTTGGGTAATTAATCAAGATTTCTTGGAGACCAAGGCAAAGAGCTTCTAGAAGATACATTGGATTCTGAATTAAAGGCTGTATCTAGAGAAAATATGGATCCACATATATGGAACAAATCATATACAGAAGCTTCTCGCAGCTGTACGAGACTCGAGCCAAAAGATCAGGGCCTTTGGCCCTGATCAAGTCGCGGATCCGCGGCCTAGGCCACGGATTTGCTACAAAATCAGGGCCAGAGTGATTTTTAACACTTGGCTTTGTCTCGTCAAACCCTAGCTCTCCAAGTGCATATAAAAATTGCATGATGAGCCAGAAACATGAGAGAAGAGCAGTAGCTAGGGTTTCTTCCTTGTAGTGTAGATTAGGATTTCTTTCTTTCTCTTTTCTTTTTCTTGCATCTTTTTCTTTATAGATCTAGGGCTAGTTAGAGAGAGATATTCACGAGAAAAAGAGAGTGATTTGTAATATAGTGTGACAATATATCAAATATTTCTCCTTTCTATTCATTGTTTCTTCTTTTCTAATTGTTTCTTAATAAGCAGCTAGTTCTTCTTCATGGTTAACTAACTACTAACCCACTAACCATTAATTCTTTATTGATAATCCATATGAATCTAATAGCAACAAATAGGCCTTGCTCTTGTAAGACCCATTGATGGCTCATGATGTTGCAAGAGTCATGTATGACTCATGATGGTGGATTCTAACTCCAACTTGCTAACAAGCTAACTTGCAAATTATTTTTTTATTTCATGATTTAACATTAGATTGCACCTTGTTTTCCAAGTTTGGAGGGTAATCTATTGATTGAGGTTTTACCTGCACAATAATACAGAATTTCAGAACTTTTAAAACAGTAGTGCAAGGTGCTCAATTCTACGGCAATAGCAAGTGGCTATGCGGGTCATGATCCACAAGGAGGGACTAGCGATGGAAGCTTTTTAGCAAGTTCTCTTTTATGCTACCATTAATGGTTAAAGTTCTTCTTTAGTTCTTAAAAGAAAAGAAAAATAATTATACTGAAGTTAGGCAGAAAGTGAGAGATTGGGAAGATGGAGAAACCAGAATTGAATATGTACAAAGAAATGGAAAAGGAGTGATAAAAGAAGTGGGTGTTATTGGTGTTCTAAACTAAAGAATAAAAAGAAAAGAAAGAAACTAAAAATTACTTACCCCTTTTGTGCTCATATACCTTAGATTCGTAACTACGACTTATCTTGTCTTTGAAGGCGATCAAGCATGGAATGTAGGACTTCCCCATTCCCGATCTACACTAAGAATAAAAGGGTAAACTATACTAGCAAGAGAATGGTTGTTCATCACCATAGGCCATCAAGGGCACTTGCAATGGCAAACAGTCTCGAGGCTAACAGATTCACTTGGATTGCAACACATTAGAGGAGAGTAAATGAAAACAAAAGTAAAGAAGAAAAAAGTAACTTTGATTCTATTCAAATAATAATGAACGAAGAGATCACTTACACTGGTGTCACCTGCAGTACAAACTTGCTCTCATTCCTCCATGAAAGTATCATCTCCTCTCAGTTACATAAAGAAAATGAAAATACATGAAAGAAAATAAAAACCTAAGTTACAAACTACAAATTAGCCTAAGTTCTACTGTCTGCTTGATCGTCCTCCCTTACCTTTGAGATTGCAGGTATTTATAGAAGAAATGCAGATGTTAGAGCAGCATGAAGATAGGAAAATTTGGCTATTTCTGAATTTGAATCCTCCCTTATCTCCAAACATGATTTGATGTGGATATTCAGTTCTGATCTGCAGTTTGTTAGCGTATTGATTACTGAATATCACTTATCAATGACAGAATTAGAAATAATAATCGACAAAAGAGTTGTAGCTCTGTAAGTCCTCTTTCTGGATTATCTTGAATCATCAGATTTGAGATTCGGTAGCAAAAGTTATGATTCAAATACTGAAATGTATCCAGTCAGAATCTGAGTCAAACTTACTTCATCTCATCCGTTGATCTTCTCTCTATCCATTTATCTCTCTGTATTTGATATTATCCTCGATAGATCTTTACCTAACCAAAATGAATTTATAGAAATATGAATTTTATTGATTTCCATTGGTGTTATATTTCTGATTTGCTCTGATCTTCAGCTGAACATTGCCCAATCCTTAATTTGTTCTAACTAGATCTGGGATCATCCTCAGTTAACCAAATAGATCCAGTTAAATCTGATTTTAATTGATATTTATTTGGTTTAATCCTCTTTCTCTTCATTATTATCTTCTACAAAATAGACATTAAGACAAAGTAATTAGCAGATTTATTACACGATAAATGTATGAGTGTAATAAAAAGAATGCAAAATATGTGTACGATCACACCCCCACACCTATCTTTTGTCGTCCTCAAGCAAAACAACAAAACTAAATCAAAGATTATTAGACCACTTTCGCAGGTCACGCGATTGCACTGAACTTGTGCAACAAGCCGTTAAACCTCTAAGTTTCTCCTAGAGGACGAGTTTTGTCTCGTGAGGGTTTTCAGTAGATTACACCCACAAAATCCGTAAAGAAAGGGAAAAATGTTAGTATTTTGAAAACATATTTGAAAGAAAAATATTTGAAATATTATTGTAAGTTTTAAGTAATCTATAAGTTATAGGAAAACTGAATTTTTCATTCCTAAACTTAGTCTCTATTCAAAAATTTGTTATCAATAAAAGTAAGGAGTCAAATTGTACTTCTCATCTAGTCTATTACTTTACCCTAAGTCATATGCACCTTGTGACCGTGAAAATTTGACTAAGGGTTCTTTAGCTCTAACTCTTATGCCACATTTATATATATATATATATATATATATATATATATATATATATATATATATATATATATATATATATATATATATATATATATATATATTTGGTGGTATTATTCCTTAGTTCTATTAGGCTTTCTAATCTGCTCATGTAACGAGCCTTTAATCGATGACTCCCAAACAAACGGTCTCTAGGGCATCGGGTGAGAAACACCCCAAGGACTTAAGGACTCGAGCAAATAAGGCCACAAAACTAAGGATTTTATTATATGAACCCCTTTTAGGCGTGAATACTTATGCTTTATTAGGCACAAATACCTAGCTTAATCAGAGAATTTTTTATATATATATTTTTTTCTCAAACTTATCTAATCATCTTTCGCATAAATACCAAGGCTTACTTAGGTCAAAGCACCTAGCTAATCAATAGTTAGATTTGTTCATCTTTCATAGATATATATTTTTCTTTTTTTTTATAAGGCATAAGAATCTTCGTTTTCAGAACCCTAAGTGTGTAAGTGTATGAAGTGTACATATTTCATTAAGGTAAAGATCAAGACTAAATTACTTTGGCAAATTATCTTCCTAACTCTAAAAATCAAACAAATAATCTTATTTTGACCAAGTTTAAGAAATACTAATTTTAATTTTCCTATTCCTTAAAATTGACTTAATTTCTTACAAAAAATATGTCAAAATATTGTTTCTATTTTCAAAAAGTTTTTTAAAGTAAAGAAATGTTAAAAAAATTATTTTTTTTAATAAAAAGAAAAACCTAAGTTATGTTAGAACCCTCCCCCACACCTATCTCATGCATTGTCCTCAATGTATAAATTAATGCATAGATGCATCAAAAGGAAGAAAGGGAAGGAAAATACTACCTTAAGGTGGTGGTTCCGGAGGTGGTCTGATTGGTCCACGAAATGCGGACCAATCGACTTTGCATGGAGTTCGGAGGAACCCACCAGAAATCTCTCTAATATAACCCACTAAAATGATGTATTCATGAAGAATTTTTATTAAAATCTGACCCCATCTAATTTTCAAATTCCATATCAATTTCTGAGTCCATTTTGTCAACCACCTTGTCCCAAAACAGAGTGTGAAAAGATAGAATGATTGACTTGGACTTAGGAAGTACGGGAACTAATACCGACTCAGGAAAGTGACTTAAGTCAAGTAAAGGTTCAGGAGTCGAGATTGGTTCAGGAAGTGGGTCCAAATTAAGAAGTTGAAACTCAAGTCCATATTCATTTTTTCACAATGGAATGTGACTTAATATTGGTGATTCAAGTTCAAGAATGAAAGGTGTGGGAATCAAAACTGACTCTAAAATATTACTCAAATCGGGTAACAAAATAGGAGTCAATATTGAATCGGGAATTTGAACTGGATCACAAAATTGAGAATCTAGGTCACATTTCTCATTGAGTTCAATTTCATAAAAATGAGAACTTATCAATTTGTCAATGGGACTTTCAAAAGTATAACATTGGTCAAGTTCAATAAAATGATCATCAAAGATGGGCGATTCAATTTCATTATGAATTGGCACAGGATCCAATGTTGACTCAGGAAAAAGATTGAAATCAGGTAAAGACACTGGAGTCATAATTGAATCAGGAAGTTGAATTGAATCACTGAGTTGAGGTTCATGATCATATTCATTCTCAAGTTCAATTTCAGGAAAGGGATAACTTGCCAAACTGTCAATGTCATTTTTAAAATTTGGAGTTTGGGCAAGTTCAAATGATTGTTCTGAAATGGAACCTTGTTTTCCAAAACAAAATGACTCTTTGGCTCTAACAGAATGATTAGCGACATCAGAACTAGCATAACGGTGAGAACATAGATTTTGGACCATCATATCTATGTCATGATTACGAGCGTTTTGAGCCTGAGTCATGACTTCAAGCATCTTTTCATAGTTGATTGGTTCATCGTTTTGTTGAAAAGATAAAGTGCTGTCTTGGAATTGGTGGTGAAATTGTGAGTCCATCAGATTTTGTGATTTTTATTTGGACTCACGCATACTCATTTGCAAAATTGATGGTTTTCTATTTTGGACTGGTGGAACTGAGTATGAATCTTGAAAATATTGTGGATAAGGTGGATAAGGAGGACAAGTTGGTTGAAAATTGGACTCGGGGGAGGTGAATCCCCACTGACTCTGTGAAGAGTTGAAATTATTCTGGAAATTATGGTTATAAGATTGGGGGCATGGGTTATATTGATTCGGATAAGACCAATCCGGCACACTAGGTTGGCTAAGTTATGATATGCCGGGTTGCTAATATCCGAAAAAGAGGTTGGTGTGTAATATGGATTACCATTAAAATTGGAAAAAATTGTTGTTATAAGCCATATCACACAATAAAACACAAACAAAGAAAAAATAAATAAATAAGAAAACAAAAAAAGAAAAAATTCTAACCTAAGTTAGAGTAGACCTTTGACCTAGACGACTCCTAACTGGTTAGACTGTCCATAGGAGGTATAATGCAGACTTTGACCACAAGCTAGTTAGCCAGGTCAGGGCAAGATTGGTGGGAGGTTATCCGTCGAAGATGTTCCTTAATTAGGTAACCACCAACCTTTAGGCTTTCGGCCCTTAATCCCCTTCCTAAACACTGATTTGGCAGGAGTCAAATTCCAACACCTTTCCCCTTAGGATAATCTCCTAATTGAGTCCGAGATGTCCCTAGGGCCAACGTCTACTCATTTTTAGTTAGGCTTGGGTTAGTGAGTGAGGAGATTGTTTGTGGGCTAAGGGAGGGTAATGACTTCCCCACCTTATCTTGTTTATAGGACAAGCCCTTAAATCAATTTATTGCAGTGTACAAGTATATAGAAAAAAGTAACATTCAAGCAATCATATAAGAATAAACCTTATACTAAATGCTATGCACACATACCTTGGCTCCAGCACTCTTCAACAGTAAATAGAAAATGAAATGAAATAGACACGTGCTTAAATGCAAAGTCTAAATCATTTTTAGCATTTACAATCAACTTTTTACTGTTGTACTAAAAATGTATATACAATGAGTCAAATAAGGAGATAAATGTTACAGAAATTCAGATTTTCAATTCAGCCAACCTGTTAAAATACAGGTTAGTAGTTCACTCAGCTTTGCCACTGGAATGTAGCAAATCTGAGGGCTTCTTGGCTCTGCATTCTTGAGCAGAGTCCAAAGCCACTTTTGTGTCCACTGCAGCAAGAATTCCTTATTGTTAAATCTGTACAAAAAATAAATAAGAAAGTTAACCAAAAATGTAACTTTTAAAAAGAGTAACTTACCGTCCCTCCCCGACAACCGCGCCAAAATTTGATTGAGGTTTTACCTGCACAATAATACAGAATTTCAGAACTTTTAAAACAGTAGTGCAAGGTGCTCAATTCTACCGCAATAGCAAGTGGCTATGCGGGTCGTGATCCACAATGAGGGACTAGCGATGCAGCTTTTTAGTAAGTTCTCTTTTATGCTACCATTAATGGTTAAAGTTCTTCTTTTAGTTCTTAAAAAGAAAAGAAAAATAAATTACAATAAAGTTAGGCAGAAAATGAGAGATTGGGAAGATGGAGAAACCAGAATTGGATATGTACAAAGAAATGGAAAAGGAGTAATAAAAGAAGTGGGTGTTGTTGGTGTTCTAAACTAAAGAATAAAAATAAAAGAAAGAAACTAAAAGTTACTTACCCCTTTTATGCTCATATACCTTAGATTCGTAGCTACGACTTACAATATCTTTGAAGGCGATCAAGCTTGGCGTGTAGGATCTTCCCCATTCCCGATCTACACTATGAATAAAAGGGCAAACTATACTAGCAAGAGAATGGTTGTTCATCACCATAGGCCATCAAGAACACTTGCAATGGCGAAGCAGTCTCGAGGCTAACAGATTCACTTGGATTGCAATACATTAGAGGAGAGTAAACGAAAACAAAAGTAAAGAAGAAAAGTAATTTTGATTCAATTCAAATAACAATGAAAGAAGAGATCACTTACACTGGTATCACCTGCAGTACAAGTTTGCTCTTATTCCTCCATGAAAGTATCATCTCCTCTCAGTTACATAAAGAAATGAAAATTACATGAAAGAAAATAAAAACCTAAGTTACAAACTACAAATTAGCCTAAGTTCTACTCTCTGCTTGGTCGTCCTCCCTTGCCTTTGAGATAGCAGGTATTTATAGAAGATATGAAGATGTTAGAGGAGTATGAAGATAGGGAAATATGGCTATTTGTGAATTTGAATCCTCCCTTATCTCCAAACTTGATTTGATGTGGATATTCAATTCTGATCTGCAGTTCGTTGGCGTATTGATTGCTGAATATCACTTATCAAATGATAGAATTAGAAATAATGATCAACATAAGAGTTGTAGCTCTGTAAGACCTCTTTCTGGATCATCTTGAATCATCAGATTTGAGATTCGGTAGCAAAGGTTATGATTCAAATACTGAAATGTATTCAGTCAGAATCTGAGTCAAACTTGCTTCATCTCATCCGTTGATCTTCTCTCTATCCATTTATCTATCTGTATTTGATATTATCCTCGATTGATCTTTACCTAACTAAAATGGATTTATAGAAATCTGAATTTTACTGGTTTCCATTTGGTGTTATATTTCTGATTTGCTCTGATCTTCAGCTGAACATTTGCCACAATCTTTGATTTGTTCTAACTAGATCTGGGATCATCCTCAGCTAACCAAATAGATCCAGTTAAATCTGATTTTAACTGGTATTTATTTGGTTTAATCCTCTTTCTCTTCATTATTATCTTCTACAAATAGACATTTAAGACAAAGAAATTAGCAGATTTATTACACGATAAATGTGGGAGTGTAATAAAAAGAATGCAAAATATGTGTACGATCATCTCTTCTTATAGACAATGCTTTGAAAACCTTATAATCAAGCCTATTATTGCCAAGGATCTAATGTGAGACACCTATCCCATTTAAGAGGTTAGTATTGTTAGTGGAGCAATTAATAGAAAGTTAGCCATGAATTTTCTTCTATCTTGATTTTGTTTTAAAAACCCTTTTTCCAAATCACTACCACTTTTACATTTTATTTTACACCATGTTTTCTTCTCCTTCTACTTCTATTTTCATTTTCTTTTTCTTTTATTCTTTTGAAACAAAGAAGACTTTGTTGACGATTTCATGGATCACCGTAAAGCTTCAATCACCTCCCGCCTTGTGGATTCGACCCGCATAGCCACTATATTATCGCGGTAGTATCGAGGAAGCTAAAGCACAAGCACTTTCACTAATTTCAAAACACATAATTTCTGAGCATAATTTCCCTTCGATCAAATTTTTGCGCTGTTGCAGAGGAGGGGAATGGTTATTTCACGATTTTGTCAACATTTGTGTTCTCTGTTTCTGTGTACAGGTTAAAATATACAAAAGATAAGTATTACAGAAGGCTTATAGAGCCACTACCTACCTTCTAAAGAAAACTAAGCCATTTTGACCCAGAACATGCCTAGCAAACGTGACATACGCCGTGCATGCGAAGCAATTCATGGGTAGATGACCCAATAGGGTTGCACAAATTGTAAGATTCTATTTACTTCTGATG
Organism: Agave tequilana; assembly: GCA_038442645.1. Lineage (NCBI taxonomy): Eukaryota > Viridiplantae > Streptophyta > Magnoliopsida > Asparagales > Asparagaceae > Agave > Agave tequilana. The sequence goes on from JAVJIF010027536.1 coordinate 46,526, forward strand.
TTATTTCTCTGTATTATTTGCCTACACACTACAATAAAAATAACAAAAATGGTAATTGTAATTATTAAAAAATAGTTCAGACATTTGCATTATAGGCACATGTCAATTTAAATTTCATATTACTGTTTTTATTCTATTATTAATTCTGAACAAAGGTGTAGAAATTGCATTGCATATAGTTTTAGGATAAACACGTAGGTGATTTACTCACTTTGAGTATTTATTCTCGTCTATATAGTGTTAGCCCAAAGGCTCTTCACCTTAGTTTGATGATGACTAACTTATAAAGTTAAGTTACTAACGATCTTCTGTTTATTAAGGTTTAGTTATTGATCAAGATCTTAGTAGGCGTTTAGCATCAACAAAAAATTCAAAGTCAAGTTTTGAAGGTATTACATATTTATTCAAGAGGTCAAGTTTCAAGATCGCATCAAGTACTCGAGAGGAGTCAAGCTTATGGATTGTGTTTGGATCGAGTCGCCTTGGAGATGAAGATCGACGAGAAGACTTCAGTTTAGATTTGTTTTTAGTTTAGATCTTGTGTAAGTATAGTTTAGTTTTGATATGCTCAAGTATGAAATCACCTAGAGGGGGGGTGAATAGGTGATATGGCTAATCTAGAAACTAAATGCGGAAGCTAAAACAAATTTGCAACTACACTTAGTACAACCAACGAGTGTAGCCGAATTCCCCGTGAAGGGCTCTGGACTAACTCTTCTTAATTCCTCCGAATAAGAGTTGAGGTGCTATATGAAGCTCTCGTGGTTAAGTACAAGTAAGGCACACAAACAAGCATATAATGGATAAGCAATATGAATCAATGCAAGGCACAACACAAGCATATGAACGATATGGCAATATAAATAATGCACAACACAAATAAAGAGAGAGTTTAGAGTCAATAGATCAAACGCAAAGATAAAGATATATTTCGAGGTTCGAGCCCCTAGCTCTACGTCCCCGCCTTCACCGAGAAGGATTTTCAATCCACTAACTTGTCCACCGAGGACTCCCACCGAGGGAACCTCCACCAAGAAGGATTTGTACAACAAGGGAGTACCGAACTCCTCTCTCAACAAACAACCTCCACCGAGGCAATACAAACACAATCCACCTCTACCGAAGAGGGATAGGCCCGTAGCCAAACAACCAAACTCCATCTCTTTTTCCACAAAACAAAGATCCTAATAGAATAGGATAGAAGATAGCTCAAGTGTGGAAAAATAAAGTATTTTGATCAAAGAAATTCTCTTGGGAAAACACCAAAATAGATATAGAAGTTTAGATCAAAAACTAATTCCCAAAACCCTAATTTCTTTGAAATAAACAAAACACTTTAAAACAAGTAAAATGGATCTTTAAGCTCTTTAAACACTTTTAAAAACTTGCTTTGAAAATCAGAGAAAAGGAAAATTTTTGCTCTGAAAAATCTTGGTCAAAAACCCAAAGAGATGGGGCTTAAATAGCCTCCTCCAAAAACTAGCCATTTGGCTGTTTCTGTTAGCCAGAATAGCTGGCGGTCGACCGGCCAGTCGACCGCCAACGGTCATATTTTTGACCGTTGGAGGAAGCCGGTCGACCGCCCGGTCGACCGCCCAAAAATAGAGAGCAGAGCTCTCTGATTCGGTCGACCGCCCGGTCGACCGGCCCATGTGCCTGGCCAACGTGCACAGGCTTGTGCACGTCGGTCGACCGCCGGTCGACCGACTCTGGGGTCCGGTCGACCGTGCGGTCGACCGCCAGAGCCTGTCAGGCACTGTTCTAGGTCAGAAAACAGGGTTTAAAAATATTCTAATAAATCCCATAAAACTTCTAAAAATTAACAAAAATAGTTTTATCATTAAACATTAAAATACAAACTTGTAATAAAAAATTACAATACAAAAATCAAACATTTTGAACCATTTTTATGTCTTATAAATTTTATCAAAAACCAAAACCTGTATTTTACCAAACATGGATTTTTCAATACATGAATAGGAAAGTCAAATAAGTTTGTCTAGGAAGTTAAGCATGCATGTATAGAATGAATTTACTATACATAAACCAATTAAACTTGTTTTGATCTACTATTCATGAAAACAAATATCGGTTAAACCGAAAAACTAATATCCAAAACATGAAACGTGCGTGTTTTGTGAACTTGAGCATATCATACTATCTAATCTTTACAAATGGATCTAAACACAAACTAAACAAAACTAGGTACCGATGTCTTCTTGATGAACTCCGTCTTCAAGTCGACTCGATCCAAAACGTGATCCACCGAGCTTGACTCCAACGAGTGCTATGTATGATCTTGATGCTCGGGCTCTGGAATCACCATGTGAAAGCTTCCAAACTCCTTATTGAAGCTAATCACCAACTAATATCTTGATTAATGATCTGAAACTAAACATCACAAGATAATTAGTAAACATAACTACATGAGTTAATCATTATCAAAACTAGAGTGGAAGGCCTCTGGGCCAACAATCTCCCCCTTTTTGATGATGACAAAACTCATGGAGTTATATATGCATGGATTAAAGTTAAGCTTCAAGGAAGCTCCCCCTTAACTCATGCATAGCAATAAATAAGCAAATAAATATGCAATGAAGGCTCATAAACAAGCATGAAACACATATATTTATTGTTTATTGTGATGCATGAACATAAATCCTTTTTCTAAAACATAATGGTCTTGATACCAAACTATGAAATGCATCATGCATAAAACGTGCTCTTGATACCAATAAAAACATGCTCTTAATAGCAATGAAATGCTTTTGATACCAATTAAAAAATTAAACGACAAACTAATAAATAAACAAAACATGCATATAAACTCAAATACTTCTCCCCTTTTTGTCAATCATCAACAAAGGAGTCCAAGTAAAAACAAAAATATTTTTCTCACCCTTTTTGTTCGAAACAAAGAATTAACAAAGGGGTCACAGCCCTAATTTGTTTGATAACACCCCTTTCAATAATAAGAATATAAATCAAAACATTTTTGATATTTCTTATTTAAACAAAATTTTGAATTTTCTCAATAAAACAAATCAAATTTTTAGATACCAATTGAGTAAACAAATAAGCATCTTGATACCAATTTTGAGAAAACAAATACAATCTTGATACCAATTTAAAGTATTATTCTTTTTAAAATAGGATACCAAATTGAAATTATTATTTTCTATCATAAAGTAAGGGAGTGGAATAGAAAAAATAGTAAACCAAATACCAATTGAAAGATAAAATACGAGTTTTCTCCCCTTTATGAAATACCAAATAAAATAATGTCTAAGCTTGTATTAGAATACCAATTGAAAACTAATCAATTGAAACATGATGATCATTAAAACTCAAGCTTAGCATAGACAATATATATATATATATATATATATATATATATATATATATATAATATATATATATATATATATATATATAGGGAGCTGATCCCCTAAGAACGGTTCTCACGAATTTCTATGAGAACTTTCACGTGGGTCGTCGGATCTGATAGATCAAATCAAATAAAACTAGATCTCTATCAGATCCGACGGCCCACGTGAAAGTTCTCACATGAATTCGTGAGAACCATTCTTAAGGGATCAACTCACTATATATATATATATATATATATATAATATATATATATATATATATATATATATAATATATATATATATATATATATATATATATATATATATATATATATATGTATGTATGAAAATTAGATACCAATCGAAATTGATACTATTTGAAGTGCAAGCATACATATATAAAAAATATATGAGTATACAAGAAATGTCAATATTGATACCAATTGAAAAAAATCCAATGATACCAATTGAAACAACAATAATATCAAATGTATATCTCATTTAACCTATCACCCAATCATGTTCAAGTTTAAAATGATTTTCACTATGAAAGCATACATGAGCATGATCTCCCATCCATCCACCCGTAGAAGGTAGGGGTTTTCAAAAATAGGTTTGAAAAATAAAGTATGTTTGAAAACATCTACCATAACGAAGAATCCCGCAACTAGTTATATGGAAAAGCTTGTAAACTAGTACGAAATCCTTCAAGTAAGGAATAAAACAAAAATATTTTTCATGAAACTATGTAAATCACATGATCACTAAAACACTCAAAGTCAATGAAGCATGAAAATGACTCATGAAAACAAGCATGAGTAAACAATAAAGGTGAGTGTTCAATAAAATGTGAAGAACATAATCATGAAAATAAACACTCAAGCTCGATATTCCTTAAATCATGAAAACATGAAAATCATTAAAACTCGATTTCTTCAAAGCATATGTATGTCAAGTACAAACTAAAGTATACATACATATCCAAAACATAACGAGTCCACAAATGTATATGCATGAATGAAGGCACGTGGCTCAAAGGATGTATATGTATAAACAATTGTTTTGGACAAGATAGACATATACATGAAGTTAAACGTAAACACATGAACATGAAAAACATGGATAAAATAGGAATACAAGTCAAATGCATGAATCATCAAAACTAGACTATACTAGTACATCTAATGGGTACAAATAAGTGTTCAAGCACAAACATATAAAAATTTATTTGTGGCCCACTATATGTACAAATATAAATCTTAGTCTTAATGAAAACTAACATTTAAACATATATTCAAAACTTGAAGCATAAAACGAGATATAAGTCAACATGATAAACACAAACATGATCATTATGTAAATCCACATGTTATTAGAACTATGAAATACATAATAGCTAAACAATGGAGAGAACACTAAAGTAATTTTTCATATTAAACATGGGTGTCTCAAAATGCTATACATGCATGTCAAGGATCTAATAATCAAGGCATTTTCATAATAATCTATAAACATCCAAAACATGCTATAAATAATGAACATGAAAAACATGCATAAATAAATAAGGAGTAAGAGACTGTTACCAAAACTAATGAGGCAACTCTTCATGTCTCCAAAACAAGGTGGTCCTCCCACCAAACTTCCATTGAAAGTGATGGATCCAAATAGTCCACATGAAGCTCGGAACACATCCACTCCAAGGTACCTATACTCTCACGTCATGCGAGAGCCCATACCTACATCGCATACAATAGGGGTGGTCTTTGGTACCCATACTCTATTAGGTCCATGGGGTTAGCACCTTTCCTAACTCAAACTAATTTATTTGCTAAATTACAATCATATAAACGATTAAAGCAAAATTTAGCAAGGTGGCCCTTACGTCCACAATGTGTACAAGTGTATACATGAGCATACATGGTGTGATGATGGTGACCGTGGGAAGCATGCGTATGCCGTGATGGGTGTACATGCATAATAGGAACTTGTTTCTTTTGAATCAAGGATTCCAAGCGTGTATGGTTCATGGTACATTGGCTCAAAGTGGAGCCCAAACAATCAACACTCTTCTTAAGCATAGATATGTCATTTCAATTATGGAAGAGGAGGTGCATGCAATAGGTGATCTAGATGAAACTACCCTAGCATGGCAAACATGAGATCAATATTATTTTTCAAAAATTCATTTTTCTTTAAACAAATTTCTAAATCCTTGAAATAGAATCAATTTTTATTTTCAAAGAATTATTTTCTTTTACAACAAATTCAATTTTTGAAGACAAAAATTTTATTTTTCTTCAAAACATCATTACAATCATTTTTAGATTTCAACAATTCATTTTCTTTTAAAACAAGATTAAGTTGAGATCTAAGTGAGTCACATTCACTAGAAACCTCTTCCTTCTCTTGCAAAACAATCTCAATTTTAGAAGACAATTTTTCATTTTCTTTATTTAAAGCAAGAGTCTTCTTTTTCAACAAATTATATTTTTCTATTAATTTTTCACACACAATAGATAGTTCTTCATTTAAGGCATAGGCATCAATATTTCATTTGAAGAACTAGCACAATCATCATTTTCTAGTTGAGTTTCCGAGTGTACCTCAAGGGAGTCATTCCCTTGGACCATGAAGCATTGAGACTCGGATTCTCAAGTAGATTCCTCCGGTTGGATTGGCAATTGAAGCTTGGAGGTGGATGTGGTCAACTTGTTCCACACTGCATAAGCGGAATCAAGATTAGAAACAAGCATAAGATAATCTTTTGAAAGTGTGCTTCTAATAGCCTCAAGGGCTTGTGCATTGGCCCCTATATGATTGCTATTACCAAGATAGCATTTCTTGGTAGCGGCAAGGAAAACATGCAAACCTAGGGTCTTCAAATACATAGACATCCTATATTTCCATGTGTCAATGTTAGAGACATCGAACATGGGACATGAAAAGCAATCCATGGTGTGTGTGCAAACAAACGTATGTGCAAATGCAAATGTAGATTAGCAAACAGGATCTTACTTCTAGGTTGTTAAACCTAAGTATCAGGAGCATAGGCTCTGATACCAATTGAAATCACCTAGAGGGGGGATGAATAGGTGATATGGCTAATCTAGAAACTAAATGCGGAAGCTAAAACAAATTTGCAACTACACTTAGTACAACCAACGAGTGTAGCCGAGTTCCCCGTGAAGGGCTCTGCACTAACTCCTCTTGATTCCTCTGAATAAGAGTTGAGGTGCTAATGAAGCTCTCGTGGATAAGTACAAGTGAGGCACACAAACACAAGCCAAGCATATAATGGATAGCAATATGAATCAATGCAAGGCACAACACAAGCATATGAATAATATGGCAATATGAATAATGCACAACACAAATAAAGAGAGAGAGTTTAGAGTCAATGGATCAACACAAAGACAAAGATGTGTTTGAGATTCGAGCCCCTAGCTCTACGTCCCCGCTTCACCGAGAAGGATTTCCAATCCACTAACTTGTCCACCGAGGACTCCTACCGAGGGAACCTCCACCGAGGAGGATTTGTACAACAAGGGAGTACCGAACTCCTCTCTCAACAAACAACCTCCACCGAGGTAATACAAACACAATCCACCTCTACCGAAGAGGGATAGGCCCATAGCCAAAAAACCAAACTCTACCTCACCAAGAGGGAGCAAACCAGCAATCTTAACCTCTACCAAAGAGGGAGCAACCCAACAAATCAAGGGTTTTACAACAAGTGGTATATTTCAACCACAAACAAATCTCTTTTTCCACAAAACAAAGATCCTAATAGAATAGGATAGAAGATAGCTCAAGTGTGAAAAAACAAAGTGTTTTGATCAAAGAAATTCTCTGGGAAAACACCAAAATAGATAGAAGTTTAGATCAAAAACTAATTTCCAAACCCTAATTTCTTTTAAATAAACAAAATACTTTAAAACAAGTAAAATGGATCTTTAAGCTTTTAAACACTTTTAAAAACTTGCTTTGAAACCAGAGAATCGGAAAATTTTTGCTCTGAAAAATCTTGGTCAAAAACCCAAAGAGATGGGGCTTAAATAGCCTCCTCCAAAAACTAGTCGTTTGGCTATTTCTGTCAGCCAGAACAGCTGGCAGTCGATCGGCCGGTCGACCGCCAACGATCATATTTTTGACCATTGGAGGAAGCCGGTCGACCGCCCGGTCAACCGCCCAAAAACAGAGAGCAGAGCTCTCTGGTCCGGTCGACCGCCCGGTCGACCGGCCCATGTGCCTGGCCAACGTGCACAGGCTTATGCACGTCGGTCGACTGCCTGATTGACCGACTCTGGGGTCCGGTCGACCGTGCGGTCGACCGCCAGAGCCTGTCAGGCACTGTTCTGGGTGAGAAAATAGGGTTTAAAAATATTCTAATAAATCCCATAAAACTTCTAAAAATTCACAAAAATAGTTTTATCATTAAACATTGAAATACAAACTTGTGATAAAAAATTACAACACAAAAATCAAACATTTTGAACCATTTTTGTGTCTTATAAATTTTATCAAAAACTAAAACCTGTATGTTACCAAACATGGATTTTTCAATACATGAATAGGAAAGTCAAAATAAGTTTGTCTAGGAAGTTAAGCATGCATGTATAGAATGAATTTACTATATATAAACCAATTAAACTTGTTTTGATCTACTATTCATGAGAACAAATATCGGTTAAACCAAAAATCGAAAAAAAATATCCAAAACATGAAACGTGTGTGTTTTATGAACTTGAGCATATCATACTATCTAATCTTTACAAATAGATCTAAACACAAACTAAACAAAACTAGGTACCGATGTCTTCTTGATGAACTCCGTCTTCAAGTCGACTCGATCCAAAACGTGATCCACCGAGCTTGACTCCAACGAGTGCTATGTATGATCTTGATGCTGGGGCTCTGAAATCACCATGTGAAAGCTTCCAAACTCCTTGTTGAAACTAATCACCAACTAATATCTTGATTAATGATCTGAAACTAAACATCACAAGATAATTAGTAAACATAACACATGAGTTAATCATCATCAAAACTAGAGTGGAAGGTCTCTGGGCCAACAAAGTATACATACACACACACACAAGTTCAAAAGTTTTGGTATCAGTTTAACCGCTTTGTTTTTTAGTTTATTGAGTTTCAAGAATATATCTTTCAGCTTCATGAATAGATAGAATCAAAATAAGTTTACATGGTTTTTATGTATGTTGGATTTCATCCATATGCATCTATTCTTCATATGTTTAGAAAAACTTATTATAATGTGTCTAGTTCATGGTCTCAAGTTTTATTTTTTATCAAAACCTATTTTGGTGTTTAATGTCAAAAACAGAGATATATCATTTACATGTGTATTGGGTTCTAGCCATACACTCTATGATTCAAATATATCTCAATATCTTTTTTGGTATTTATACAAGTTTTGGAGAAAATGAATTTCCATTTCAAAATCTAAGTTTTGAAAAATATATATTTTTGGTGTAAGTTTAAACTTCTATGCCTCAAAAATAGTTCAAGTTGTTTGTAATATGTGTTAATTTTGATCACACATATTTGTACTTCAAATATTTACATGAACTTATTTTTATGAAATTTATGAGATTTTATGAGAATTTATAGGTATTTAAAAGACCAAATATTTAACCCTGTAATACTTAGTTTTGGGCTGCTGTCGGCGACCGACCGGTCGACCGACGCCTGGCTCGGTTGACCAGGCAGTCGACCGACATGCACAAAATGTGCACAAGCCCTAGTCCTTGCGTCGGTCGACTGTAGCAAGGGCGGTCGACCATTCGGTCGACCGACTCGATCAACCCAACTCTCGAGTTGGTCCCGCTCGACCGAGCGGTCGACTAACAGGCCTTTGCCTTGGAGGCGATCGATCGGGCGATCGACCAATGACCTCAAACGGTAAAAAATTCGACCGTTGGTCGGTCAACCGACAGGTCAATTCTGACCTTTTCTGGACCCCAATAGCTATATTTTGAAGAGACTATAAAAAAGGGTTTTGCGACCAGTTTTCACTAAGTTTTCCATGAACAATTTTTTTTCATCTTCTCAAGTGTGTTTCAACAAGTTTTCAAAAGAAGAAGTTTTTTGCCAGAACTCTTATCTTTTATTGTTTCAAAGTTTTTAGAAAATCAAAGAAAAACAATCCTTTGAAATTCTATTTTGTTCTTCATTTTCATTATCCATCAAGAAGTTTTTCTCAATTGTTTTCTTCGTGGTTTCTTTTTCAAACACTTTGATTTCTCACATACTTGAGCCACTCAATTAAAAATCTATCCTCTGGGATCTTGTTTTGTGAGAAAATTTATTTGTGATCTCTTTAGATCACCAAGTGTTGTTTGTGATCATTGGATCACCAAATTATAATCTTTTCCTGTTTGCTTTATGCCTACCCTCTTGTGTAGAGGTGATTGAGAGTTGGAGTTGTGTACTCCTTGTTTATATTTGTAATCCCTCGGTGGAGGTCCCTTTGTGGAAGGTCCTGTGTGGACATAGTGGAAATCCTTCTGTGTGAGGCGGGGACATAGAGCGGGGGCTCGAACCTCGAAATATATCCTTGTTTTTGCATTTGGATCTTTCTCTCAACTCTCTACTCTCTTTATATCTTGTATTGTTATTATTGCTCATACTTATACATGCTAGATATTGTTTGTATGCCCACACTTGTGTTTAATTAAGAAAGCTATTGAAGACCTCAACTCTTAACTTAAAGGAATCGTGAGGAGATGTTTCAAAGCCCTTCACAAGAATTCGGACTCACTCTTAATTACACTTTGTGTGTTGGCAATTAGTTTTAAATTCTGCATTATTTGTCATAGCTTAGCACTACACCTATTCACCCCCCTTTTAGGTGTACTTTCAGTTGGTATCAGAGCTAGCGCTCCTGATATTCGGTTTAACCACCTAGGAGTGTGATCCTTTATTGCAAATCTAGCTAATGCTTTGCACACATATTGTTTACACTCATGGATTATCTTGCACCTCCTATGTATGATGTTTCTAACATTGACATGTGAAAATTAAAATGAGTGCTTGCCTCAAAGCTATAAGATTGCATGTTTATCTTGTCACTACCAAGAAATCTTATATTGGTAATGACAAGTACTTAGGGGCTAATGTATAAGCCATAGACGTATTAAAGCACACACTTAGTAAAGAACATATTTCTTTGATTTTTATTGTGATTCCGCTTTTGCATTGTTGAACACTTTGACCTCTCTCAAGGAGCAAACGTCTAACGTTTTGGAGGAGGAATCTATTGGAGATGAGTCCCATCAAACTTGCTAGATTGTCCAAGGGAATGACTCCCTTGAGGTAACTTTAGAATCTCATCTTGATGATTGTGCTAGCTCTTTCGATAATCATGATAGTAGTATGGATACCCATGCTTTAAATGAAGAGCTTTTCCTGTTTTGTAAAAAATTGTTAGAAAAATACAAATTGTTGAAGAAAAAGAGTTTAAATTAAAGAAGAAATTGAAAGTTTATTTTTAAAACTTGATTTGGTTTCGGAGGCGAAAGTTGAGATTTCAAGTGAAAGGGATTTCTTGAAAACTCAATTCGATCTTATTTTAAAAGAAATAAGATTTTGAAAACTAAAAATGAGTTTGATATTGTTTTGAAGAAAAATGATGTTTTATCTTCAAAACATGAATTGTTTTAAAAGAAAATGATTCTTTGAAAAACAAAATTGTTTTGATTTCAAAAGTGTTGGAATGCATTTCTATTAAAAAAGATTCTTTGAAAAATAATTTTGATTCCCATGTTTGTCATGCTTCCATTGGTTCAACTTCTTACATTAATAATGCATGCACCATGTCTTCTTCTATTATTGAAAATGATATTTGTGCTTTGAAGAAGAGTGTGATTGTTTGGGCTCCACTTTGAGCCAATATGCCATGAACCAAAAGAGATTGAAATCCAATTTTCATAAAAAACATGGTCCACATATGCATGCACACCCTCCATGGCATACACATGCTTCTTATGTTCACAAACATGACACCATGTATGCTAGAGTGTACACTTGTATACATTGTGGCCGTAAGGGCCACCTTGCAAAATTTTGTTATGATAGGTTAAATGATTTACATTTTACAAGTAAGAATGTTTGGATTAGGAAAGGTGCTAATCCCCATGGACCTAAGAAAGTTTAGGTACCAAATCCATCTCTATTCATTTGATGTAGGTGTGGGCTCTCACACGACGTGAGAGTATTGGTGCCTTGATGGTGGATGCGTTTTGAGCTAAATGATCATAATTTTGGATGCATCACTTTCAAGGGAGGGTTGGTGGAAGAACCACCATGTTTTGGAGACCTGGAGAGTAGTTCATTTGGTTTTGTAACTATCTTTAACTCCTTATTTACGTTTACATGCTTTCTTATGGATGATTTTAGTATGTCTTGGTTTTCATGCTCATTAGGATTAAATGCAATAATTATTAAACTTGTGATATACATATATAATATTTGAGATATACTCATGTTTATATGGATTCATATCTTTTTCGTTCTCACTATACTTTAGCTATTATGTATATCCTAGTTCTAATAACACTTGCATTTACACTAATAATTTCACAACCATGTTTTGATTTTGTGAACTTCATATTTTAATACATGTTTAGATGTAATTTTCATTAAAACTTATGATTACTTTTATAATTAGTAACCTACACTTGAATTATGTTTGGGTACTTTATTGCTCATGTGTACTCATTAGATATATTTGTATAATCCAGTTTGATGAATTTGCATATACACTTGTATTTTCCTATTTTCTACATGTTTTTCATAAGAATTTGTTTAACTTCATGTATATGTAAATTTTGTCAAAACTATATGAGATACATGTTCTATCCTTGAGTCACTTGCCTTTTATGCCTAATACTCATTTATGGACTCAATTCATG